>CAHIKZ030000278.1:82500-105000 GCA_903632075.3 Acanthosepion pharaonis
ACGAAGGTTTAAATCGAAATAGATAAATATATGATAGGTGATTGAATGATATGTGCACACGCAAAATAAGGAAATAATTTTCAATTGTGTTTGTGTGAGGGGGTCACTGCATTGAAGTGAAGCGGTAAGCAAGATTATCTGTCTAGATCAGTTATGACTGAATAGTGAGTTCGATCATTACTGGTTACCCCACACTCCCGGCTTTCTGCTACACCTAGAAGCTAGGCTTAGCAAATAAACTTGGACGCACTAACGTGGTGTAATGATTTACAATCTCGTCACGCTAAATCATTTAGGGCTCAGTAGAGCCAAAACACATTACAAAAACTGGGCAGAGTATTGTGTAATATCAGGATTTCTTTGATAACAAAGAAAAGAATACTTATCTGTCACATGATATCTGTCCTTATTTACGGCAACGGATCTTGGACGATTTCCTCAAAAACAAAGTAGACACGCGAGGCGACGAAAATATGGTGCTACAGAAGGATGATAAGAATATTATAGACTGAGCGTGTGAGCAACGTTTAGGGCTTGGAGAAGTTGCAAACAAGGAGGAGTCTTATACGTAACATCAGGAGGAGACAGCCGTAGTTTGTTGGACACATAATGAGGAAAGAGGGCCTGCAGAATTTGATACTCACGGGTCAAAGGGAAAGAGACAAGGGAAAACAGCGCATGATAACCTAACGAGCTTAAGATAGTATATGACAGAACGTGGGTTTTTGGAGGAAGCTGAGGGAAGGAAATTGTTGAGAGAGGCAAAGGATAAAGAAAGGTGGAGAGCCATAATCGCCTACACCCTGAAAGGACATAGCACATAAAAAGAAGGTATAGAGTAGTCACTATTTTCAGTATTGTGACCCATGTAAGCTACGCTTTGTAAATCGCTACAAACACAAACACAAACGCGCGCGCTATTATATATATATATGTGTGAGTTTGTCTGTATGCATGGTTTGGAAATGTCTACATCTGTGTTTGAAATACCAAACAAATTTAGTTGAAAATTGACCTGCAGTAATTATATCTCTCTTTTACGTCCCTGCATCCTTCTAGCGATCTCGTGGCACCCTCTTTTTCTAACTTGATAGTTTCCAATGAAGGTTGACTTCCTATATGCAGTGTTGGTAATATGAAAGTCAATATATCTAATCTGAATCTTTTCTTGTTTTCTTATTTCAAACTGTGATATTGTGGGACATAAATATATTTCGAATGCAGACACAACTTCTCTTGTCTGTTAAGGTTATTCGAATGAGTGGAATCATGCATAGCCTACTGCTTCACTCTTCCAGGAAATTGTAAGTTTATTGTTGAGCTAGAAAGATAAAATTTAGCGATACATAAGTTCCTGTAGCTTAGATGAATTACTAAAGTGTGTGCATAAATATTTTAATGGGATAGTAGATAGTATGTGTATAATATTTTGATGGATTAGGGGTGTATGTGCATAAAACGTTGCAAATTTCAGAGTTCAGGTATTGATTGCTTACATAATAAAAGGCAGAAAATTAATCCCCTTTTTAAGATTCTTTATTTCAGCACGAAATGTAATTCTTATTTTTCTTTAAGTGCAATGTTGTACGACTCTAATTATAGCATAAAACCATCGAAGGCAAAAAGAAAGAATGAAATCAAACACGGAAGATTCTTATTGTTAGGCAACACGTATATATCAGAAATGACAGGAGAGTTTATATATATATATATATATATATATATATATATATATATATATATATATATAGGCAGCAATCCTTCCTCTATGCATGTTTCATTAAAAACGACAGACAAGATACAACGGTTAACCTTATTCTTTAATTTTTTTGGTGTTCGAATGGGAGCTTACTTTTCTGGACAAAGTGTGTGTAAGAACTGTCCAAATGGTTTATATTTCCGAGCTCTTCAGGCTATACCTTTAACCATTAACAAGATGATTCGATTTTTCAACTTAATTGAGTGTGCGCATTCTGTGTATGTCTTAGTGTGTGGTAGGGATGTTTTTAATTCCCGAATACGGTTAGCACATTGTGGCCTTGTTCGTAGTTAATATTGTTAAGAGTTGGCTTTTTCTGTTTTATTATTAATGCTTCCATTATTTTTAGTCTTTTTTTTTTGCAGATGTATGCAATTAATATATTTGTGTTTTCTACTAGTATGTTTCTAATAGAGTCTGGTAAATTTGTGTGTTTAAATGGGTAGTGATGGGGCTGTGATCAGATAGGTGTAACGCAAGACGTCTGGATAAGCATGTGGTTGTGTAACCGATGTAATTATTTATGTGTCCGGTTTGATCAGGAACACAGTTCCTTAAGGGGCATTTATCCAGAAAAGAAAGCTCTTGTTCAAATACAAGACAAATCAAATAAAAAGCTTAACCGTAGTACCTTGTCTGTCGTTTTTTATGCATATATATATATATATATGTGTGTGTGTGTGTGTGTGTGTGTGTGTAAATAAATGTTTTGATGGGCAAAATTTTGGCATGTATATTTTCAATTTCGCACAGGGCCTTGTTTTATTTTCTATATTGCCGACTGCAAAATTTAGTCAGGAAAACTGCACTTTGGCGCAATTCTCTCTGACAGAAATTTGGAAACGGCATGCTGCATTGTTTGGTATTCTCGTCGGAAGCTCCAGGAGGAACATTTCAATCCATTTCAGAGTCAATCTGAGGTCAGTGCAAATGATTCTGGAAAAGTTGGATGATTCTCATGGTGATTACGATGGTGCGCTTAAAAAACTCACTCCAGTTGTGATGATAAGGAAAAATTCCCAAACTATTTTGGTGAGTGCCTCAGTCTCAACGCGCGACTCTAAATCATGTGCCCTGAAGAGGCAGTGCTGCCCTGGCTCAAGAGGGTAGCTAATGGAAGAAACTACGTTCAGCAGCAAAACTCTGTGCCATACCACAAAAGTCAATTTCTCCTTCGACTGCAAAACTCATGATTATTATATGCGTGCGCATTTGATCTAGAGACCATCAAAACCCTTTGTAACACGAAAGATGAACTGAAGGCAAAGATTATGGAAGCATTCATCAAATTAATCAAGGCGACAATCCGGAAGAGATGCAGGAGATTCCAAATTTTTCTGTAGATTGTGGTTGATGCCAGTTTTGGCAAATATATTTTTAAAAGTTGATGTTGATGACAATTTATCCATCACACACTTTCTGTGTGCCTGGGAGTCTGTGCGTTTGTGTGTGTGTGTGAGTTTGTGTGTGTGTATTAGAGACCGTCTCTCTGTGTGTGTGTGTGTGTGTGTGTGTGTGTGTGTGTGTGTGTGTGTGTGTGTGTGTGTGTGTGTGTGTGTGTGTGTGTGTGGTTATTTTGACCACTCAGCGACGAATTGCTTCGTAACATTCAATCGTGCTTAAATTTTTCAAACGGGTCAGTCGGGGTGATAAAAAATAACATACTGTTTAAAATAAAATTTAGCGTCTACGCAAATATGAATATCTACTAAGAATAAAGTTTAAAATAAGAAAAATATATGTGCATTCATGTCTGCGTGTGTGTTTAACATGTGACTATATGCCTGCGTATATATCATTTATTATTATTTACGGGCTAATGTAGATATCACGGGACTATTTTACTCGCCAACCTGCTGACAAAATCATTAACGGATTAATGAAAACGTACAGCTGACTGCAAATGATTTGGCCAGCGCCATGTGTCAAATGTCAGTATTTTAATCAATGCGCCCAGTATCCATCAATCTGCCGGCAAGTTTTGCCATTCCTTCTCATCCTTCTGGCCTTATTCTATAAACGATCTCTTCTTCAATGATCGCTCGCCAGGATTTACGCTTGTGCCCATTGAGACCAGTTCCATCTGGCTTGTCAATTATTAACTTTGAATCGAACACCAACGAACCACAGGAACTATTGAATTTGATTGGTGCCAGAAAGTGCAGACTGGAATACAGCATGGGAGAATATAAAGTAAATCCGTTGCGAGGGTCACACAAATTCAGAGAGAACGTAAATATATTGATGCAATATAATCTGTCAATTTACTCCCTGTCTACTCATTGATTAAGCATCGACATTTTGCTAGTAGTTATTGCTTTGTATATTCCATACTGATTAAATTGCTTTAGTAATATTTGCTTTGCTAAATTTTATGTAAGGGTGTATTCACCTAGAACAATCGTTACATGCATCAATAATAATAATAATAACATCACCGATATGGATATATTAAACAAAACTGTGTTAATAATTATATTCTTACTATTAATCTCTGTACGCACACACACACACACACACACATATATATATATATATATATATATATATATATATATATATATATATATATATATATGAGTTACATTGAAAACGACAAAGAAGGCGCAGTGGTTGAGGTTTTATATAAGTTTTCATGCGTTCGTATAACTTACTTTCTGTTTTCAGGACATAAATTATATAAAACATTTGTCCGAATATTTTCCAAGTAATTTCGGCTCTGCTTTTAGCCATTATTAATGGGAAATTTTACTTTACCTTTTTTACTGAATATAGAGATTGTTTTATTAATGTATCTACTGTTATAGGAATGTTTCATTTTCCAAACACGGTCAGTACCATGTGGCCGTGTTCATAGCTGATACTTCTGGGCGTTGGTATTTCTGATTTTATTAATAATGCTTCCATTGATTTTATATCCTGTAGGTGAATTATTATTTACAATTTGTATTATTATTCAAAAACATGATAATAATTTATAATCTATGAGGTTATTTTCTAAACCAACTTACATATGAGGATATTAAACCTTTCTTTTCAAAGGTAACAAACAGCAACGT
Source organism: Acanthosepion pharaonis (assembly GCA_903632075.3). Taxonomy (NCBI): domain Eukaryota; kingdom Metazoa; phylum Mollusca; class Cephalopoda; order Sepiida; family Sepiidae; genus Acanthosepion; species Acanthosepion pharaonis. Next base: position 87,319 of record CAHIKZ030000278.1, read on the forward strand.
TGATCGCACAGGAAAAAAACCCAATAAAATTAGCATTTTCTACAAGCATCAAATGCCTTGCAATTATAATTATGCTGAACATTCACATAGAAACATCATAAATGAATGCACAACTCCAGTCAACAAAAATAAGAAAATTAAATTATTTATTATAAAAAAATTAAAACCGTTAACCTCATCGACAAAAATTACAATTCAAGTCTAAATTACAGGAAAGCAATATTATTTACGACTTCAAATATCCCTTCAGGAGCTGTCTTCTAGACTAATCTAAATATGTAAATAATTCTATTGGATATACTACAACACGTTTAAGAAGTAGACTCACGTTGCATCTCCCTGACCTTAGCTCAATAAGAACTCATTTAAGTAGATACAGAGACCTACCAAACTCTATCCGTAACTTACTCGTTTATAAAACAAATATAATAGTATCATGCACATGTAAAAAAACGAAAAATAACGACCTATAAGGAGTTGAAATGGCGCTAAACAAACAATCAATCAAACAAATATCAGATTTAGAGGAGATTTGAGACAACACACATGGGCTTTTACTGAGATCTTCTGCGAATTCCAAGAACTGAACATTTACGCAACGAGGATGATTTTATAATAATGGATGTAAAAAAGACATATATACTCAGAATAAGAAACGGATCGTTGAAATTTGTTGAACATATATGACATAGAGCTTTACAGAACTTGACGCTCATAGGATATATTGAATGTCAGAAGGACAGACGAAACTTAACTAAGGAGCTTGTGAAAATGGATATGAATGGAACATGGAAATGGAACATGAATCAGTAAGGGAAATTAACAACATATAACGCTAGGTTTAAAAGGATGTTGAACAAAACGAATATCTTCCATTATTAAGAGGAATATCACAGAACAGTATAATCGTATTTGCAATAAAAATTAAAACACTGTTAGCTCGGTTATCCCATTCAGTTGGTTTGACATAATACTGACCGAATTCCTGGTATATTAATAGAAAAATATTGGAAGTTATTTACGGAATTTGTTCAACCATTTAATGTTATTAAAAAATATTCTAAATACGGTCAAAATGGTATTCTGTCACATTCACAGTAATCAAATTTGGGTAAAGAAAACGTACGTCAGTACACCTTTAGTTTTTAAATTTGTAAGCAAGAGGAAGAGCTAAGAATGCGAAGTAGAAAACAGACAGGTACAAAAAGTAAAATAACTAGATGTTTAAACAAAATAATAGGGAAAGGGAAACATCAATCTGAAGGAGTATATGAATATTGAAGTATACTTTCGGAAATGCCAATCAAATTATTATGAGACAGAGGAATTTCGTTGAAAAAAGAAAAAAAGAAAAGGGTGCTGAACTGTTTTTCTTTTGTATCATTACTCCTGTAAAGCAATGAACACTGCACAATCTTCTCGCAGAATAAAAGATTGTTGAGGCAGCAAAGATTTGATTTTACTGAAAGTAGCTGAGAATACCGTGGACTGACCATGTGAATAATACGCACGTTTAAAAAAAAAAGTGAAAACCAAAAAGACGGTTATGCTTAACTATCAGAATGAGTGTTTGGAGATTTGTAGGAGAGATAAAAAGGAAAATAGAGGGTTACAGAGAGTGAAAGTGAGAGAAGATATTGAGTATATTAGGGATGGATAAAATGATGAAAGATCAACTGGGGTGAGGTGAACAGAAGATGGCATTTAACGCTTTATTAAAATTTTTGAAGATTGTAGTTATCAGTGAAGCAATAAGAAAAAGAATTTCACAGTCGGGAAGTGCGATGACATAAACTATAGTGTAGTTACATTTAACTAATTCAATATTAAAAGTTTGGCACCTAGATGCTAATCTAGTAGGACGTTTAAATTCATGTAGTCGGGGTACCAAAGAGAAAATTTCTTCATAGCAGTTGCCATGAAAATATTTTTAGAAAATACAGTGCAGGCTAAAGTGACAGAGAGAATTCTAAATAACAATCTTGTGTAAATGGATGGCAATAATGGTAGAAGGATGCTGAAAAGGTACACCTTAATAAGAGCTACAAGGGATATGAAGATTTGCAACTTATATTCTGAAGGAGAAAGAAGCAATATTCTTTTCCAGGATTAAAAACACCTGAATCCTCGCATTTAGAATAATCTTTGTAATTTTTTTTTATAACCTATACCTATTGTAGACTCGCGAAGAAAAGTTACCAGGAAAAACAATACGAGAAACATGAATGCTAACAGATCGACGTAGAGAAATGCTTACTTAGAGAAATATAGTTTTTATATATACATAGATACATATACATTTTTATACATGCATAGATAACCAAAACGGAATTACATTTTTTATCAGGAACAATTGAGTAATCCTCTGTATGATTGATTCTGCTTGTTCAGCTGTTATCAAACGGCACATATTGCCGGAATATCTTTGCAAACAGTATGCAAAATATGGGGAAAATACATGTAGTTATATATGAGTCTTATGTAAGCAATCGATTATCAATGATGCAGGAAGAATTGTCAGTATATTCGAACATTCTTTTAACTACCATAACCCAGTCATATTTTAAGTGTCAAATGGGATGAAAAGATTTATTGACAATTTCCTCGATATCCACGGTGGATCTCTTCAAATTTCATTTTTCAATTATTCAAAATTCATGTGATTTTAATATCGTTTACACTGACTTTAAATAGAAAACAGATATTCTAAACCGATACTTCTTTCTCACCAAATACCAATACAAGATACTACCATTATTACCAGGAGATTAATACAAAATTATACAAAATCCAAATTATTCTTAAAAATAGAAAGATAAGCCATATATGGTGTAAAGTAGTACAACGAAAATATAAATATAAGAAAAAGCATAATCAAATTCTAAAGTTTAACTAAATTGTAATGTAGGGTAAACTATGTTTACAATTTACAGTGAATTCATTCCATTTATTTAATGAGGATTTTTAAACAACCTATAACTCCTTGGCATTTGTAACATTTTACTTTGATTGGTTATTGTAGTTAACATCTTATACGAGGAATATTTATTCAACAGTTGTATATTAATTTACCAACTAATCATATAAGTTTAAATTATTTAGTAGTTTCCTAAAGATGATATTTATTTATCAACAATGAAAAAAGTTGTAGGAAACTCACAAAGCATATAACTATAATTAGCATTAAATAATCATCCCATTCTTATCTCTTAGATAATGGTATTGTCTAGTTTGTGTAACTTATGTTTCCAATTGTGTATCCGTTTATATCTGGCCGTCGTCAACTATCAATTTACAGGTCATGACACATTTGTATAAACTATTGTATTTAATTTTTGCTTTTTGCTTCGTTTAAAATTCATGTAGTTCGTATTCGATCAGTTGATCAAAGTAAAGTCTTCAAACCTTATAATCCTCTCCATATATTCTTTTTGTAAAAAAAGATGTTGTAGTTTGCTTTTAAATATAAATAGATTGTACACTCGACAGTAATTTACAATCTCGTGGTGAGATGAATTGATACGCATCGAAACACGACGGCAATTGCGTAGCGACTCTAGAACGTTTTCGGTGTTATACCCTAAAATAAATAATATTACTCAAATTTTAATGAGACCCGTCTTAAATTAAATGTTACTAACATCGGAATTGCACTATATTCGTTCTCATCTTGATTATATATATATATATATATATATATATATATATATATATATATATATAAATATAAAGGTGAATATAGAAGTCAACACTTAGAGACGACAGGCTGTTTCTTGCTAGACGCAATCGCCAGACCACGAATGCTGTTTAATTTTTTATTTGGCTATTTATATGTATTGCATTGCCGGTACTTTATTTTGGCGGTTATTTTACCGGAAGTCGTTTATTTTTTTTTATTTATCTATTTTGGTTAAATTACTTTGCAGGTTTTTATATTTATATTTATTTTTATTTTTCATTTTTACTTCTTATCTTATATATATATATATTTTTTTTATTAGTCAGTTTTTTTTATTAACGTAGTAAAAATTTGTTTATATCACTTATTTAATAGTTTTGTTTTGGTTTGGGAAGATAATTAAAGCTTTTTACTTAGTTTTGGGGTTGATTTTGTATTTTATTCGAATAGTTATTTTGGCGGGGACAGTTTTTAATAACTTTATTCCTTCATCCATTTATTTGGATTGTTTATATTTGTTTTTTCTTACGGTTTCTTTATCGGCATCGGTTTGTTGGTTTATTTATTTATTTGTATGAATTTAGATTAATTTATTCTACTTGTTTTTCTTATTTATTTATAATACTGTATATTTTTATTTACACTTTTCGGTAACGTAGTATTTATTTATTTGTTTCGTTATATAACAGTTATAGTTATTTGTTTAGTCCGATTTTTGGTTTGATTTTTATAGTCTAACTAATATTTTGTTCATAATGGTTTGTTAATTTGTTTATTATTTACTTTATTTATTTGGGTTCATTGAATTTGTTTTTTTTTTATTTTTTCATTGATTTATTCCATTCCGTCAATTCTAACTGGTGTGATTTGGTAATTTGTTTGGGTTAATTTATGTTGTATATTTTATTGCCATATTGTTTATTTATTTTATTTATTTATTTTTTTTTTTCAGTTTTCGATTTTTAAGTAACGTAGTAAAAATTTGTTTTCATGTCTGCATTTTGAGATGTCCTCGGATATTTTATTTAATAATTTATTTTGGTCTGTGAAGGTAACGATAGATATTTTCCCCCAAGCATAGTTTGCAAAGATTGTTTGTTGTAGGCTGATGATCATGTCTTATTTTCCAAGATATTTTTGGCGTGATGTGCGTTTTGTTTTTAATTTCCCAGTTATACTTAGAAAGCATATATATATATATATATATATATATATATATATATATATATATATATATATATATATATATATATATATATATATATATATATATATATATATATATATATGTCATATTGACCATAATTCTGAGGTTTGATACTAGAATTTCAGTTTAGGGTATTGAATTACACGTTGCTACAATTGACTACACACAACTTGTGTTTGTGAGTGCGTGCTAGTAACCAAACACATTATTACACACACATACATGCAACACACACACGCGCGAGCGTCTGTTTGTGTCCGTGTGTACTTACGTTTGTGTGTGTGTGCTCATACGTGTGTTTGTGCACATAATCAGGCATGAACACAGACGCTCATCCATATCTACATACAAATGTGAACAATGAATCACATGAATATATGTGCATATGTTTGCCCGTTTTTTTGGGGTTTTTTTGTTGTTGTTTTTTTTGTTTTTTTTTGTTTTTTGGTGGGGTGTGTTTTCACATGAGTGTATGTGTGCATCCTTCCTTACGTTGGCCGCGGAATTCAGTACCAGATTATTTCTAAATGTAGGATATCTGCAAACGGCTAAATTTGTCTTTTCGGCTCTAATCTGAAGCAGTTTTCTTGACGTGATCTGTGCCATTTTTTTGCTAAAATCATTACTGGCATTAATTTTCAAAATAGCCCCCAAAAATCTATTTTCCCATTTTTTCCCCTGAAATATTATGCGGGAAAAATCTATAGGTCTCAATCCATAAAGTAACGACCAGCGAGGAGAAAATGAGACGTTTATTTAAAATCAATGCGGAAGTGATTAGCGTAGAACAATATATCTCAAATGAAATTATTCATTTCTAGAGGAACGGGCGTGAAATATATAATCAGGAATATGTAAGCTTTTTTATTTTATTTCGCCTTGCCGCCAGTGATAACATCTTATTTAGTTCATCTCTGAGAATTTTATTTTGTCTCAATTTGGTTTATATTTAAGAAGCAATCTTTAGCATATACTAACCCGTTTGCATTTACACCTCCTTTATATATCCTAAGCTTTAATGAGTCTCTTCTGACGTCGAATAAATATTTGGGTACCAGTTAAAACATGCAAAATATAATGTTCCGGTGACTTCCACTTATCTCTGTACGTTTTCATGGAAAGTGGAAATCAAATTCCTTAAATAGCCAGTGAAAATTGTGCGTTGTTAACTGCCCTACGTTTAAAATGAATATGGTGCTACAAGTTATGAATGTGAAAAATATTTTAGGTACATTTTTCAAAGTGGCCATACAGTTAGAAACATTTTTATGTTCGCGCTTTCAGAAAATGGAGTTTTGATAGTGCTTGGACATCCTTTGATTTAAAGTACTTTGAAGATGATTAATCATTTTCCAGCAGAAGGAGTAGCAGACAAATACCCAGTAAAATTACTCACTTTGCTGACGCTCTAAATGTTCTAAAGAGAAACATTCATAGGAATTCTGTTTTATGAGTTTCTGTATGAATATCCTGACGAAATTCATGCGGTCTTTGAAAGTAGCTTAAACAATAATGCCATCTACTATGCGTGAGTTAAGACTGGTATTCATTCAAAAAGATTATCATAAATGTTATGAGAACAGTTTCTATATTTATCGGAAATATTAATTTAATTAAGTTACACTTTAATTTTACATAATTAAAAAATTGCTTATTTACATTATCCGGAATTGGCAAATTATAATTTTCTTTCTACAAAAGCATATGTAATTAATTTAATTCTAGTAAAGTTTTTGAAAATCTATTTCATTATTACTGTTTATGCCGTAATTATAATCACAAGGATGTAGCATATAATATGGTAATTTGAACAATAGAATGATTTCAATTCCTTTACAGTTTAGGTAGCAATATACTTTTTTCATTTATTGTTGACCTTTGACATTAGGAAATAGATAAATATGTTCATTGAGCATTTTAGAGAAAAAATACGTTCTTACACTGAACACTTATTATTATTTGGAAAAAAAATCACAATATCTCATTTTCTGCAATTTTTGAATGTTCTCCGAATAAGATTCAATGAAAGATTTGTGAGTAATATATATTTGTAAATAATGTGAAACCAATTTTGTTATCAAGTAGCTGATGTCATTATTCGGGTCCCGCCCAGGGACCTAAGGTTAGAAGTGGCATCATGACACTTTCCACTGACAATATATATATATATATATATATATATATATATATATATATATATATATATATATATATATTATATAGATAAAGACCTTCGTAAAGTGTGGGCTGTACTTGACAGAATAATGTTTTGTATCTCCTTGAGGCATGGACTTCCAGAAATCCCTTAAATTAGTATAATTCAATCTTTTTCCAACCAGTCCTAGGGCTTGGCTTCAATTACAACAGTGATTGTTGATGTTCACATATGCCACATTTTCGAGATTTCTATTTCAAGGTCCTTGTATTTTGACAGCTTTTTGAATATCTTCAAAGATACATTACAGTCAGCAGGGAATGCCTTATCAATAAAGAGTCACATTTTTGTTTGTGGTCTTTAATAACAATATCTGGGCGGTTGGCTTTGATTGTTCTGTCAGTGGGTATTGTGTAGTCCCATAGAATTGTAAAAGGTCCTACCACCGTAACCGGGTCTGGGTGGTGTTCATACCATTTTCTTTCTGTTTCCTTCCCGTAGTGCAGATAGTGGCCCACTCTGTCATGCCAGGTTTTATATTCAGTGGGTGCCAATATCGTGCAACCTGATACAAGATGATCAATCGTTTCTGGATATTTATCACAGAATCTGCATTTTGGGCTGACACAATATTTTAGTATATGTGCTTGATAATTCCTAGTTAGCAAGCATTGGTCCCGTGCAGCAAGGATAAAACCTTCAGTTTCAGCTTTCAACCCTGCACTACGTAGCCACTGATGGGTACGGGTTTTGTCTACCTCATCTTGTTTGGTACGGGCAGAGTATTGGCCATGAAGCTGTTTATCTTGCCATCACTTCTGTATCTGGTCGGTTGCATTCGTCTTTGCTGTCTGTTTTAAGTATTTCGCAGTTTCAGTCGGTATATTGTGCTGTACTTGCATCTCTACGCCCATTTGCAACTCCATTTTGAATTTGTTGGCTTCTTTTATTACGGAGTAAAGACGCTTACTACTTTCATGTTCCTTGACGCATACCATAATCAAGTCTTCTGTAGTTTCCAAGTATCTTTGGATGGCAATTGTTGTAGTTTTTTTAGTTCTCGTTGAACTAATCCTCTGCCTTCTTCGGATCTGGGCACATACATACGATCAACATTACCTTTGATGCATGCAATAGCAAGTGAGAAGCTTTCTCGTATTGGCGTCCATTCGCTTAATTTCAGCTATGGTCCAGTTAAGAACATTAAAGCTGTATTTCACCACAGGGACAGCCAATGTGTTTATGGCTGATATTCTGTTTTTTGAGTGTAGCTCAGTATTTAGTACCAGACGTACACGCCTGTAATACTCTTTTCTTATTTTTTCCTTCATTTGGGGGTGTTGTATGCCATCTCCTTCGCGATTTCCTTGGTACTTTTAAGCTTCATCATTTTCCAGTTCCCTAATCTTTGTGACAAAATCTAAATTCATTAAGGTGTTTCTGTAATTCTAACTTTCTTGAATGTTACTTTTGCCCATTTATCTAATCCGAAGTCCATACCTATGGCGTCACTGAAGTATTTTTCAATATTGAGGAAGCCTTTCAACTCATTGTCGTCTTTGGCAAAGAGTTTGAGATCATCCATGTAGAATAGGTGATATTATTATTATTATTAGTAGTAGTAGTAGTATTATGCAAAATCATTGACATGAGCCTTCCAAAATATTTTAACACTTAAGAGAAGAGTGTGATTTAAAAAAAAACGATAAAGGAAAGAAAAAAAACACAGTTTTTTTGTCTTCTTTAAGTTATATATATTTTTAAATATATAAAATATATAATTCTACAAACAGTATGTATTTCCGCAAACGTTGCTTGTCTTGTAAAGAAAAAGAAAGCAGCTTAAGCGTGATATCTATTGATGGTAATCGTGTTCATCATGAAATTTTCTGTCAGTTGATTAGTTACTAAGAGGAATCGATCAAACAGCTTAGTATACAACTTATTAATCTCTCCTGTCATTCTTTTCATTCTACCAGAACGGGAAATTAATAATTTGCGTATGTAACTATCCTCACACGTTTTGAGGGTAAAAAAGATCGGTAGATTCTAAATAATTTTTTTTTCATAATTGGCACCTTAAGATGATTGCCGAATTTGCATTTCTTTGTAATAAAATGTTCTGTAAGATCCTTTGATGTCAAATTGTGTTGCCTGAAATCATACTTGAGTCCAAATACTATTTTATTTCATTTTTCAGTTGTGCAAGCTACATCAATCATGTTTGCTGCATAGGGTGTCATATATTAAATGAGAACAGTAAAATTGCTACAATCTATGGAAATCGTGATGTTTCTCTTTGAAATTGTGATAGAATTAACTTAATTAATGTCGTTGCACACTGCACAGAATCCTCTTCTTGTATAAATGTATTCGGTAGTCCAAAAATTCGAAATTTAAATGTTGTTGTTCGTGTTTGTTAAAATTTGTCTAATGTTCTTACAGAATAGACAAAAATCCTATGCATTGTGCAACAACATTATCCAGTTGAAAGTAAGAGCAGATTAAAAAAAAAAACTTATACTGTATGTAGTTATTAAAAAGAAGAATCCTATCATTCATTGAATGGTTCGTAGGTTAATGCAACTGTACAATTTAGTTGCCGAAGAGATTTCGGCATTATATATCATTAACATTTATATATATATATATATATATATATATATATATATATATATATATATAGAGAGAGAGAGAGAGAGAGAGAGAGATAGATAGATAGATAGATAGATAGATAGATAGATAGATAGATGATAGATAGATAGATAGATATGAATATGACATAATTAATCAGCAAGTATCCATACAAACTAGTTTGTTTAAAAGAACATACAGGCAGGATGTTTAATTTTATTGTATGTTTTTCAAATTTCGGACAGCGTCTTTGTGGTGGAAAGTTACGGATAAATGGCCCGTTGTCCATCTATCTATCTATCTATCTATCTATCTATCTATCTATCTATCTATCCAGAGAGAGAGAGAGAGAGAGAGAGGGGGGGAGAAAGAGAGAGAGAGAGAGAGCTAGCTAGCTAGCTAGCTAGCTAGATGTGTTGCTCCATTCTCCTCTGGTTTATTTCACTGGGTGTGTAAAACACACGTTTATGTAGATTTGACACATATTTTTATGCTTATTAGGTTTCATGATGTCTAAGTTCTTCACATCATTTTGACTGAAAATGTTTTCATTTCTTTTACAATATATTTCTTAATACAGAATCTTATTTTAATTATTTGTAACAAAATTACGCTTCCTCATCTGAACATTTCTTTAACTTAATTACATCCGTAATTCACCCCTTCATTGTATGGAATAAATTAATATATCATCCAGATGTAATCCATTGAACATGAATGGTGAATCTGTTCATTCATAATTACGATAGGAAATCTAATGAAATAAATATCAGACCGTATAATTTTTTGGATGATTTAAATCAAATTATATGCAAGAAAATATAAAACGGATGTTTTCACCTTCTATACAGCATCAATTAATATCAAAATTGAATTTTAAAATATTTGACATTATTTACCGTGGCATATAACCAAAGATCGACGTTTCCCTTAGAGATAAAAACATTCTCCTTTTGAACATGAGCTAAAATTATCTTTCGTTGTTACATTCATAACTGTTGTTTTCATATTCTCAGTAAAAAAAAAAATGTTATTTCTTGCTATATGCAGATATATATTTTCGTTTTTTTCATATTTTTTGCTCTTTCCGATATTGTGTCTTCTGCTGTCCGTAACTTCAGGAAGATTGTTGCCATAGTACTTTATATTTGCGGGGCTGGTCAATAGCTTTTGAACTTGCCATTTCGGTCAGAAGGAAATAAAATATATTTATAAACATGTGAACAAGCGTCCGTCCCGGTTTCTGTGTTTTAATCCCAATAAAAGACATTTTAATATAAAACATGTACACAATTCAAAATTAGTTATTTATCATGTTAAAAACGAACAAAACGATAATATTTGGCTAATTGAAATGCAAATGTACTTTATTGATTTAACTAAATAATAAAATGAAAATTTCTGCCAAGCAGCTGATCTTAAAAAACATTTCTTTCGAAAAAGGTAAATATCGCATTAAGGACACCTGCTCAAAAATAAAGATTCAAAACTCTTGATGATTCTTAGTAAAATCAAAAAAGAAAAATATAACAGCGATATACGTGAAAGTCATAAATAACATAATAAGCTATTTGTTTTGTAATACTACCATTGCAGTCAAATAAGGATGATTTATTGTTCTTGTAACCGTTAAATAAAGTGGGACAGATTAAAAGCAATCGCATGCATTTTTGAGTCAGTCAATAATTATATGTTTTCTTTTCATTTGTGTTTTAAAATCATTTCGCCCTAATCAAGGTGGGAATGCCACTAGTATCCGGGGGTTACCGAGAGTGAAAGTGAGAGAAAAAAATATGTATTGCGGAGGAAGGAAAGATTAATGTTAAACGCGGAAAAAACGACAGAAGATGGCGATTGTTTTGCATGTAAGTTATTGAAGGTTGTAGTTTTCAGCGAAGCAAGTAAACGGAGGTGATTAACACTATAAGGAAATACGAGAAATTAATCTATTGAAGTAGAAGTGGCGGTTAAATTTAACTATTTCACCAGTAACAAGCGAGATCTAGATGCAGTCTATTAGCAAGCTTAAATTCATATAGTCGTGGCAGCGTGGAAAAACAAAGACATCATAGTAGTTGCTATGAAAATATTTGTAGAAAATACAGTGCAGACTACAGGGGTAGAGGGAATTCAAGAGAAATTGTCTTGAGACCAGATTTCAAATCTGGATAGAATATATTGCATATCCATCTTTGTTTGTTGCCATGAACATCGAGATGAGTACTAGGAGTACGAGACCTGATATGGCAACAGTATTTAATGCACAACGACTGATAGATTTGTAAATGTACAAGATGGAGCGTTTAATACGAAAATGTATTTCAAAGAAATTCTTTATAATTAAAGGGGATTTTGATAATTACCGTATATACTCATGTAACATGTGATGTTCATTTTAGATACTGCTGTACTGTTTGACTAAAGCAAGTGTAGAAAAAATTGTCCAACTGCTAGTTTTACATACTGTGTATGATGAGGCTCCCAAAAATTAACTACAAAATTACCTCTGCAAATGTCGCATGATACGGGCGTGTATACGCCATTCATTATATATATATACACCGCTGAGAAAATAACACATCGCAAAGGCCTGACTTTTGCGTTTAGCATTAAACAGTCTATCGCCTCTGTGTTTTGACATAAATATCCACTTTTAATTATTTTATATACATATGCTCTATCTCTGATATTGAGTACTTTATCCCATAAATATAGCATAAATTAAAACTATATATATATATATATATATATATATATATATATATATATATATATATATATATATTTTTAAAGTCGCTTGCATACATCTATGCGTATGTATGTGTCTCTTTGTTAATGCACGTAGACGTAAAAAGCACACGAACGCATATTTATAAAATTTATTTGTAATATCTGAAATTAATGGATTTAATGATGGATATACTAAATAAATATCTACATATAGGCGTGCGTGTTTGTTTTGTATCTACGTACCAGAAACGCAGAGCTTCTAGTCGGCGTCTGTCTCAGAGGTGCTGCCAACTTAACTACCTGGAACACAGACACACTTTCAGCTCTCCTCGCCACTGCTAGCTTCAGTGATGTATGGCTGTTTTCGCCAAGCTTGTATCATATCCGAACAACTGTTGGTCTTTGTAGACGCAACTTTCAGAAATTGGGATATATCACCAATGCTTTTTTCGGACTGTTAATGCGCGCAATTACAAACTACAAAGCATCTACTAGTTTGACCAATTAATGACGTTGCAATATTAACATCCCAGGAATGGCTTTGACTGCAAAACTGTGTAGGTGTTATGTAGGGAATAGATAAGAAGTTAAGTGGATTTAAAATGGGCATGTACTTGAAAAACAATATGAATTATTTTTGTTTTTATCGATAGGTTAATCGTAGAAAAATGAGCAAGAATTATAGGGTATGGAAAAGTTAAATACTGGGAACAAAATTAAAATATATATTTTATATATATATATATATATATATATATATATATATATATATATATATAGCTTGTTTTGCTGTATCACAGCTCATCAGTGTACCTGTACACCCGTTTGCTTCAAGCCTTGATCCAAATTCAACCGATTTGGCATCACCTAAACTTTCGGGGAACGACAGAGAAATGGAAACTTTTAACGTATTATATACGTCACGTATATAAACGCTCGCTCAGCAGCCAGAATGCTCAATTCTGGCTTTGCTTTAAGCAGGAGAATCAGTTGTTAAAAATAACTTTTCTCCATAGGGATCAATCGGCGAACGACAGAAATTTTCTATATCAACCCACTTTATATCTTTCTATTCACAATACATAGCTATGTTTTTACTGTCTGCAGTTGAGTGGGGTTTTTGTGTGCATTTTAAAGTGAGATCATTATTATATTGAAAATAGGAAAATGAATTAAAAATAAATTCAATATAAATTCAAATATAAATTAAATCATTGCAAATGTTCTAATCTGATTAGAAATTTACAAAAATTTTTTACTTACCCACAAAAATAAATTATTAGTTCAATACATAGTCACCCATCTTTTCAAATGATTGTTGGTGCTATCTTCATAGAAACCTCGTAATTTTTGTTGGAAGAATATTGTGATATGATTTTCGATTGACATTATAGAGTAATTTCTTTTCAGTTAATGCGACCTTTAGCAACCAGACAAAAAGGAAAATGAAGGATTCAACGCAGGAGAAAACGTAGGACGCTCGTGGGTAAACATTTCAATTCTTTAACGTAATGCAATATCTGTTTTGCAAAACAGGGTCTTGCGTTGAAGTAGTTGAAAATGATATCTTTTCAAATAGCCAAATTCGGCCGTTTTCCTTGAACACAATATACTTCAAATAGCGGAATGCGTTTGAGATATCAGGTTTCAATTTCTCAGCAATTTATTCCGTTGAAATATTCGTTTTTATTTTCCACGATAACAGGAAGAGCATCATCTTCTTGTCAAAATGTCGAAGGCAATCTGGTTAAACTATTAGGTTAAAATCAACATGAAGAAATCTCCCACACCACTTTTTGACCGTTCGCTGAGCTGGGTCACAATACAAATAAACAATCTGGATTTTTTTTTCTTTCAGTTTCGACACATGCTCGTTTGCAAAAATTCATACGGCATAATGTAAGTAAGTTGCAGCATTTCATTCCCCAATGATTTATGGACAGAACCCCAAGTGTTTGACTCGAAAAAGACTGATACAGAGATTCAATCTACAACACACCAGAAATCGGCACCAAAACATACGCCACTCTCAAGTCGAAGTCATTTTTAATTAACAAGAAAAACGGCCATGACTTTTTGGCAATTTTACACACATGCACGGGCGCACGCGCACACACACACACACACACAAACATACACACACACACACACACACACACACACACACACACACACACACACACACATATATATATATATATATATATATATATATAATGGAATATGCCAGATTTTTAGATATATCACGGTTCGTTCGACTTAATGCTTAATATATTCTGAGTCTTTTAAACGCAAAGCTGGAATATTGTACACAAGTTTCAGCGAACTCTGTAATTGTTCTTCTAAAACCAAAATGTTGGTTTGAGAGCTCGAACTTGAAAATTTACTTACCAATCTGCTTAATGCGTGACTCTCCAACTTCTATGTGCCGTGTCCTTTCCTTGTATTGGCGACAATGTCTCTCCACAATTTCCTATCCTTTGTAGTTCGTAATAATTTTTTTTCCTTTTATCTCTCCTAATCTCTGTTCTGCCATCCATTTATACAAGCTCGCTACCTCGTTATGTTTTGATTTCCTCTGTCTCTTTGCCATCTATCTGCCCTATGAGTATTAAAGCCCCCAAGCCGTCTTGCCTCATTATGTGCCTTAGAAATCTCAACTGTTTTTCCTGATGTTTTTTTGTCATTTTGTTTCCTTTTTCTTTGAACGATCCTCACATGTCCCGTGCATTTTAACGTTACTTAAAATGTATGTGTCGCACTTACGGTCCTCTGTCAAAAGGCTTTTCAAGTATTCAAACTTCCGCGTCTGCTTGATTCTAGTGCTCCCATCCTTCAGAAAGCATTTCGGGCTCACCCTCTTACTGACGGCCATGCACACCGTCTTCTTGCAGTTTATGCTTAGTCCCTTCTTCTCACTTTCCGTTTCTACCTTCTGTAGGAGATTTTGTAGTTTCATATGTCTAGGAAGGGAAATAAATTATACTGAAAAGGAGCTGAAATCCACATAATTAAAACCTGAGCCTCATTTAATCAATTAGGTGTAATCATGAAATCTGATCTACAAGAAAAACTTAAATGGAGATTCTTTTGCACTACAGTTTTTCCGTATGATGGGACAGAAAAAAACCCAAAAAAACTTCAATGCATTCGAATGATGAGAGCTAATTAACTCACATATTATAGGCCCATACCTATTATTTTTACAATCATACGTGAAGGCAGAATTCACTTTGCAATGCACTGTTGTCGAGCAAAACAAGAATTTTCGAGTGATCTACAACTCTGGGTACATAGTTATGGCGTAAGATGGGCTAGTTGCACCGTAATCATATATATTGACCATATATTTCACGATATACTATGCTATATTAATGACCTTCTAGTCTGTTGCAGATCAGTGGTGGTTGGCGTGATACACCCAAGAATGTCCGTGCTAGCTAGACCGCACCCATATATATATATATATATATATATATATATATATATATAAATATATATATATATATATATATATATATATATATATATATATATATATATATATTCTACTAACACATTTTATACTTGAGGTACACACAGATATATCAAATATACAGATATATCAAAACAAGAAGAGACAAAATTGAATGAAAAGAGTCAATCGCAAAAGCTATTCTTTTGCCGATGCGTTTCCTCAACTTAGAGAATTTTTAAGGCAATGTCGGATTTATCATGCAGTACATTTTTATATACACATATATCATTGGTTTATCTAGGCTTGGAAATTTTAGAACCTTCACAAATGTTTATTATGTATAGAGATTTTAAGTCTACACTAGCCATATATTTGTTCTGATGTCTGCGTTTATTTTAAATTTGTTTAGGAGAACACCTTTAGTTTTTATGTGTGAGGAACTAATTGGGCGGAGCAATGGGGTTTAGAATCTTGCTTAGTGCGCCATCTAGTTTGCGTGGGGTGCTGTCTATCCCTGATATGATATACACGAACGTCTTTATAGAGAAATGTCTAAATCTACAAAAAACACATTTGACAAAAAGAAATAAAATAAACTTCTTTTTTTTTTTTTGCTTCTCTGCTAAATACAATCTTCAAAATAACTTCACACATAAAATCATCAAAAATATGCCAGCTGATCTCCAAACAATTTTCTTGTCGGTAATCACTTCTATAGACAAAGACTTTGCTTACCCATTAAATCTCCTATCAGTGGCGTTCTCGCTTGAATATTTTCAGAATTTATAAAAGTATCCATTTCAAAAACATTATATAATTAACCTCTTTTTATTTCAGATACATAGAAAACGCGCTACTTACATATCTTCAAAAGACTATTTTAACAGATCTTGTCAACCAACTTAACAAAGTTGAACCTAAAATAGACTTCACCTTTGAACATGAAACCGATTACATTCTTCGTTTCCTAAATATAATGTTATAGAGGAGCAATAGGTAATTTTGACCTTTACAGAAATGCAAAAGCTACCAACAAAAACGACCTCCTCAACTTCTACTCAAACCACTCCGAGAAAAATTAAAACTCATGTAATTATAAATTTCTAATTGAGAGTTTCATCCATAACGCAATGAGACAAAAATAGTACACGACAGAAACAAAAATAAGAAAATATCCAGAATAAACGACAGTATCAAAAATAGCAACATTATCCAGAATAATGAATTAAACAGAAACAGATACATAACACTAGGTACCAACAACATAACATCTACTACCCAGACAAAAACTTATCTCATCTAAACAATATATAAATCGACCCAAACACATCAACAACCGTCATGTATATAATCAGAACTAAAAACACCCATAAAAACAATAATACATTCATGCATACATTAAATAAACTGCGAAATATTTTCCTCACAATACATTAGGGACACATGCAGAAATTTAAAAACACTTATCTATGAACACAAAATGGACCTCATAAATAACAATTTAACAAATTAATTTACTCAGAAAGAAAATCCTCGAGGGTATCGTATTTCATCAGAAATATCAATTTACGCCCAGGTTATTTTTCCCAAACTGACCTTTCCTGAAAGAATGAAGACTTTCCAAAGTCAACATACACAACAACAAATATGTTGAAAATTTTAAAAAAAGGCCTTTGAAGATATACAGTCGAAACTACAACGTAATACCATAAGAAACTAAACACAATCCAAACAATATTCCTTTTTTTAAATATTGAATATTACTAACTGACCTCCGTTTTCATCAGACTTTGAATTAGGACACGTTATGTCCTCCATAT
>CAHIKZ030000278.1:107500-250000 GCA_903632075.3 Acanthosepion pharaonis
ATTATTTTAGTAATATTAATGGAACTTACTACAAAATTAGCCAAGTCATTTCTCAGATTTAGTAAACTTTATTTATTTATTAATTAATTAATTTATTTATTTCAAATATATGTAACCCAATTAATAAAGTTTCATATGTATGTATAAATAACATGTTAGAATTCATTTTATTTTACTACAATTTTAATTTCAATTTTAAAATTATAACTTTAAAATTTTAAAATATTTTCATTGTTAGTTTTAATTTAGACTATATTACTTTATAACAGAAGGATAATTACTCATAGTAAAAAAAAAATTTTTTTCATATCAAAGTATATGTAAATTACAATTTTTAAACTTTTAATTTAGATATTATTTAAGTAATATTAATTGCCCAGACTACAAAACTATCTAAGTCATTTCTCAGAATTAGTAAACTTTATGTATTAATTCAAGTTTAAGTATGTATATGAGGTTACATTTTTTTTTTTTTTTTTTTTTTTTTTATATATATATAAACCTAGTGATATAATGTTTCTCATGTAAGTACAAAGGACATGGGTCATTCAAAAGCGTACATCTTATGGCATTTCATATTAATTTTATTTTACTATATTTGCTTTTTTGGGATTCTTTTTTAGTGCGTGTAGTATTATTTAAAAAGAAATTTAGGTTAGAATTCATTCAATTTAACTTTAATTTTAGTTTCAATTTTAAAATTACAAACTTTAAACTTTTGAAATATTTTCATTGTTAGTTATATTAGACTATATTACTTTATAACAGAAGGAATATTACTCATAGTAAGTAAAATTATTTTTCAATATCCAAGTATATGTAAATTACAATTTTTAAACCTTTATATTTTTAAAATATTATTTTAGTAATATTAATGGAACTTACTACAAAATTAGCCAAGTCATTTCTCGGATTTAGTAAAACTTTATTTATTACTTAATTTATTTATTTATTTTAAATATATGTAACCTAAGTAGTAAAGTTTCATATGTATGTACCAAGAACAGGTTAGAATTCATTTTATTTAACTACAATTTTACTTTACAATTTTAAAATTACCACATTAAAATTTTAAAATATTTTCATTGTTAGTTTTAATTGACTATATTACTTTATAACAGAAGGATAATTACTCATAGTAAGTATAATTATTTTCCATAACAAAGTATATGTAAATTACAATTTTTAAACTATTATATTTAAATATTTAAGTAATATAAATGGCACAGACTACAAAACTATCTAAGTCATTTCTCAGATTTAGTAAACTTTATGTATTAATTAATTAAATTATTTATTTTAAATATATGTAACCTGAGTAATAAAGTTTCATATGTATGTACAAAAAGAACAATGGGTCATACATTACCTTACATCATCTAGCTTTAGTTATAATTTCATTTTTTCAGGAGGTGTTTTATCGGATTCATTCAAGTGTTTGTAGTACATTTATTATAGAGGTGTTTCAGTTAGGATACATTTTATTTAACTACAATTTCTTAAACGGTGTTTATGTTTTAATACGTTTTAACCACAATTTTAAATTTTAAATAACAGTTTAAAACATTTTTCCTGCCATTTCAATAGACTTTTTTTTTTTTTTTTTTTTTTTTATATATTATTTAAGGAAAATTTTTGACAATGACGGCATATAATAGCTATTTCATTTCTCTGATTCAGTAAATTTTATTTTTTATAAACTTAGTAATATATAGTTTCTCTTGTATACATAGAGGACACGGGTCGTTTAATGATCTACAAATTCTAGCTCTTCTTATTAACTTCCATTTTACTGTAGGTGTTTTATTTGATTCTTTTAGATGCCAGAAATATTTTGAGAGAGATGTTTGATTTTTTTATATTTATTTATTCTAAATGAAGTTTGATGTTGGTTGAATCTTTTTTTGAATTCATGGCTAGTGCAACCTATATATATTTTTATGTTATCAGGATTTTCAATCGAAGAGATATTGCATTGGTATACTAATGATTCAGTGCAACATTTATTTTTGTAGTGGGCAATTTTGAGGGTTTCGACAATTACATAGTTTTTGTTTATTTACATCAGTTTTTATCTTAATTTTTCTATTGTCTAAATTTTTTTGGTTTTGGTATAAGTGTTTATTTAAGATATTAGCATTATTATGTAACCATGGAAACGTGATTTTAGCTGTGTATTTAAAACCCGGTAAATTTTAAAAGTTACTCCAAAAATTCGCTTGAAGATGAAATGGAACTAATGCTTTTAATTTATTTGCAAAAAATAAAATTAGGGGTTTTAGCTTCTATTTTTTGAAACATGGTTGGAACTGTGTAGCGAAAATAACCATATTTTAAATCAATTAATTTATAATATATATATATATATATATATATATATATATATATATATATATATATATATATTAATCATTTCACCTCAAACAAGGCAGCAAATCTACTAAGACGCAAGGGGCTGATTAATTAAGCGTTCGAAAAAAAGAAGAAGCCAAATTAAGAATAGGAAACATTAAAAGAATACGGATTAAGGATACAGTAGTGTATAGACATTCCATTATCAAATTTGACTGGGAAACAAAAAGCCGAAGGAGATTTCCACAAGCGAGATGGGCGTAACTCTTACAGTTGAAATGCCTAGACATAAATGGAATTTCTATTCTAATAATTTCCTTTCTCGCACTTTTCTCTTGTGGAAATATCTTGCTTTTCAGTGAAGTTTCATCTTCAAAAACTTTAATTCCAATATCAACTTTTATCTACTCTCGTCCTGATTACATTTCTGTTTCGCACTCCACAATAATGCTTTTGTTTTTCATTTATTTCACAACCAATAACCGTTTTTGCCTTAGCGTATTACAGGGATTGCATTAAAAGATGGTAACTATATCGCATATATATATATACATATACACTGTCTGAAATTACTAGGCAAATCATATATACTTCAATAATCCAGATTATTTTTTGTTAAAAATTGTCAAAGAAATCAATTGAGATATCAAGCTCACACCTGAGTCAAAACTTTAGGTATTATCAATATGTTTTATTGAATGTTTTGAAGTTCATTCATGTCTTTTAAAGAAACGGCCATCTGAATTTATTCGTCAAAGTAAATAATCATATTTTACCTCAATATAAAATCATCAAAAATTGTAAAACACATATAATAGAAATATTTACAATCTGATAATTTGTTGAATCCTTAGCATTTTATTAAAGTTACCATTCTTCTCAATGACATCCAGTTATCTATTACGCAGTAATTTTTATATATATATATATATATATATATATATATATATATATATATATATATATATATTTTATTTTATTTCAGCAGGTTCAATTTTCGATATGGTAAGTTCAGTTTCTTCCCAAAGGACTGTTTTGCTGTTATATTGTGTGCCACCTTCATATCATTTCATTTTCAATATTGACAATAGATTTTCGATCGGATTCAGCCAGAATCGTGCTTTGAATCAGGAGGTTCTGCATGACCGAGAGGTCAAGGCGCACCAAATCTAAAAACGTTTCCTCTAGGTATTTTAGTATACCCGGTGACCGACAATTATTCCAACATTAATATCTGCTAAACATCAACAAGCTTTTCCATTTAAGAAATCAAGATATATTTTTAGAAAAGAAGAAGTGAGTACTTAACAGTTATTTAATATCGGTGGTCCAATGAATGCCAGATAATCTAGAATTGAGGTCTACCCACCGTAATGTGGTTCTATAAACGCATTGTGAGAATGCCAGGGCCTAAAATTGTGAACAATGACGAATGTTTAAATCAGCAGAAAAAGGACATATACAATTAGAATCAGAAATAGACAGTTGAAATATATCGGAAATATAATGGACCATGGACTGAAAAAGTGAACAGTGATATATGTTTAAATCGACAGTAAAAAGGACATATATAAATAGAACCAGAAATAGACAGTTGTAATATATCGGACAAATAATGGACCATAGACTGAAAAAGTGAACAGTGATATATGTTTAAATCGGCAGTAAAAGGACATATATAAATAGAATCAGAAATAGACAGTTGAAATATATCGGACAAATAATGTGGAAATTGGGCCTGCAGAATGTAAGGTTCAGGGGACATATTGAAAACAGAATGAACAAATAAGTAAATAAGCGCATAGACTACATAACTACGTTGTGTCCATGCTTCAAAGAACAGTGTTTAAGAGAGATAGCAAAAACTGCTTACAAAAGACAGGAACATGTGGAGAGCTATGATTCACAAAATCCTGAATGGACACATCACTTAGAAAGAGAAAAAAAAGATATTTAAGTCTAATTAGATTGAATCGCAACAACTTCAGAAAAATAACAGGTGCTCGATGAATAAATTGCTTCCTGCGGTTACGGTGAATATTTTGATATTTAATCTGTGTGTCTTCGAAATATCTGTGTACGCGTGTGCACACCCTCGTGTGTGTGCGCGTGCGCGTGCGTGTGCGTGTGTTATTGAATGAAAAAACGCGGATAATCAAAGATATACATTACGAATCTATTCTATTGAATGAAAGTGTATTGCTAATTGAATACATAGGAAATGAGTTCATGGTGATTGGGAACAATCATTTACATTTCACGCTGATATTTGGCGTTGATTCGATGTTTAATTAAATTGGCCCGTACCCTGAGGTGTGTTTCGTCTTGGCGGCTGGAACTGGCTCTCTGAACCAACCTCAAGAGACTAGTGTATTCTTTCTGTGAGCTAGAACTTCGAAAATTTGAACAAGGTATTAGTAAAGTTTTATCGATCAAAGATAAAAAGTGTTACCCGATATAATTATCTCTTCTAAAAAAAGATTCTTTCCAAAAAATATAATTTTTTACATGATTTTTCAGCACAGTTACTGCATTTTCTTATAAAAATGTTCTCTACCGATGCATATGTACGAATGGATATTAGAGCATAGAATGAAAATATAATTTTTTTAAACAAGATTTGAACACGTACTTCACCAGTGTTTCAAGACTGTTGCATGACAAAGCAGTTCAATCATTGTGTCATATAAGATCTTTTTTTTGCAATGAAGATTATCAGGATAGAAACGATTATGATGAAACCGAAGGTTAAGACTGTCGAAACGCTGTTATGATAACAACAAAGTTAAAGGCAATAGTCAACCTGTAAATTATAACTTCTTTAATTGTACTACAAATTAAAACCGAAAATATATATTTTCATATTATTTCTGTAAGCTATTTCTTTAAATGGATTACTCTGACATAAGTATTACACAATTACAACGATCTGAGCGTAGTAGAATTCATAGAATAATCAATAACTGAAATTTGCACTATTAGAAAAATTATTAATTATCATTTTCACTAAAAGAATTTTATTTGAAAATAGTTTTATTCCAAAATCAAAATGATTCTTTTTCATCTTTATCAAGGAAATCTATTTATTTTTAGGGATATTCAAATACAAGAAAACCATAATACATTTCAGCTAAAGAATAAATGAATACATATACATCAAATAGTATTATGCTCTTATATACATGGAGGATGCTTCCGTGTTGCCAAGAATAGTCAATACAAGATACCGATGTAACACCTACTTATGTTTAAATGGATATGTCTCATTCAAGCTGAAAAATGTTAAATCCTAAGGCACATAACTGGCAAACATGAGCAATATAAATATCGTCATTTGGTCTATTTTAGTGACTACATATATTTTCACCCCGCCAGCTGACATGCAAAATGTTTCGTAAATGTAACATAGATTATTAGTACTTAATGCTATTTAGTAATTGGTTGGCTCTCTTGTACGATGAATCCTTATATATCTTAATTTGACCGCTTTGCCCAAACAAAGTCTAAAACAGATCTCATAAGCTACGTCATACCTTAAACATATATTGGGTAGAATTTCAAATCAAATCATTTTCGAACACTTCACTCTAGCTTTTCTTATTCAATCCAAGAACTACCGAAAACAACCATTCCATCAATTCTGCCGTGTCTCCCCTGAATGGTGATGATCTTGGATCTCCACAATTTCGTGTCATATGAATTTTGTCTTTTTGTCATCTCTTATAAATCCTCTTTGGCCATGAAGATACGCAAGCTCCTTAAGTAGGTGAGCGTTGTTTTCCTCCGTCCTTTTTTGCTTCCAAAATGTCCTGTGAGGTTCAGATTTACAAATCCCTCATCATGAGTCCTAGAAATTTTAACTGCCGTTTTTCGATGTGAAGTTCAAGAGTCCAATTTTGTTTCATTTCTGAAGAGGAAACGAAATGCAGATTGAACCTCCTACTACCACTATAAACGGTACCCACCCATGTTGCTCAAAAAAAAAATGAAAGAAAGAAAATGACTGCTGAGCTAGAACAGATGCGTGTGCGTATGAAGAAGTAAGATATCTACAAGAGTTTCTACGAAATTGTCCGGATGGTATGCTGAGCGGTATTTGTTAAGGAATTGATTCAATTTGCTGGCCAAACCCTAATGTTTTTGTCTCAGTAGAAATAGTCCCATTTTTAGAGAATACCGCTATATCCTCGGAGTTTAACTTTTTCGACCTTCTTTTCGCGGTCTTGCCTCCCTTATGTGTGAAAGTTCTACTTGTTTCCTGATTAACTTCATCACGTATACGTCTCTCTCCGCGTTTGTTTCCGGTGCTATTCATTTTTCCATCCTTCGAAAGCTGTGAGACACCATTTCATTGCAGATACTCAACTAAAACGAAGAAAAATCATTATCATTCTTCCCGTGTTTTCCTCCATGATAAATCATCGAGTGTGGGATTTCCCATTCATTTTGAAAGATATTGACCTACTCAAGCGTGCATGGATGCAATCATCATATCACAATTTCGGTTAGTAAGCTCTTTTTCATAGTCCCATTTCCATTATTAATTCTCTAATCTCGGAATATTTTCACTCTCATTCTTACTTGTTGTACTATGTCGCTTTCTTCATTTTCAAATATGACTATGACTTCTTTGGCTCTTATCATTTTAGCATTTTTTAAATAGTTTCTTTAATATAAATGAAACGAAATCCGTATGTTTTTCCTTATTTGAAAAATATTATTGACGTTGGTTTGTTGGATTTATTGGTTACTTCTTCTAGTAAAATTTATGGGATTAATTAATTTCGTTTTAACGGTAAGTACTTTTTGGATATTTTTGTTGTTGCTACTGGTTACATTCGTTATAATTGGATTATTATCATATGAATTAATCTGCGCAACAATGGTATCCATTTAAAATTATTGCATATTTTGTTACAAAATGTAGATATGTTATTATTATTATTATTATTATTATTATTATTATTATTATTATTATTATTTTTTTAGTAGTTGTAGTAGTAGTAGTAGTAGTATATTATTATAGCTCTGCCCGTCCGTTACACTTTTCCCTACTGATCTATATTTGGCGTCTCACTGACGGCAATTTTCAAAGAAACACACTCACACGCTCCATCTCACGCTTGCTGTCAACAGATACCGGCAAGATTTTCAAAGAAACATTACAATCTATGAAATATCCAATAATTGGCCACATATTTTTTATGATGGCCTCTAAATAACAGAATATTTAAATGCTCGCGTGTTTTAAGGGTGGAATTAGTTCATTTCATTTCTGTATTTCATCGTGTCTCAACAGACTTTGAAAATGATCCTTTTAGGTAAATTCTACCCATATTGCCAAGAAGAAGTCGTGGTGTAATCATTGAAATCTGTATTAAAAATTCTACTCCATGGCTAATATTTATCCAATACCGATTAAGTAAGCCAACAGGACAAGAGCAGAGGAAAGGGAATTTGTAGCACGGTAATTGCATCTTGAAAATGAACCTCTGTAGCTTCACAAGCCTCAACTCTTGCTGTTGATCACAGAAATGTCTCAGATTTCATGTGTTGACGGGGCTCTGGTGGATGATATATTCAACAATACATTTGAGAAAGCGACTACGAGCCGAATAATTCTTTCGCCAAAGAACTCAGTATGCATCCTGATCAATGAAAAAGTTTTTAGAGAACGTCCAGGTAACAGCCCCACCTATTACAAAAAAGAGAAATTTTGACAGATGATCCTACTGAGGCTGAGCCCTACCCATTTGAATTTCTAAACTCTTTGACACCACCAGGAATGCCTCGACATAAATTGTGTTTAAAAACCAGCTCAGTAATAACGCTTCTTCGTAACATTTCTATCCAGTACGGACTCTGCAAATGTACAAGACTGGAGGTAGTGGCCATGCATCAACATTCAACTGAGTATTCATTGATTAGTAGCTCACTAATTAGCAGACTTGCCCTCAATTCCAGTATAAAGCTGGCTCCAAGCGACTCTAACTTGCCATTCAAATAGGAGAGAACCCAGTTTCCTGTCCGTTTGTCATATTCCATGACTTTTAAGAAGGCACAGCGGCAGACATTCGAGAATGTTGGGTTGTTCTTATCTCAGCCAGTAGTCAGTCACGGGCAATTGTATGTGGCATGCTCTAAAGCTCGAAAACTCTCATATGTAAAGGCGATGGAGACAGACAGAGAAGGAGAGAGAAAAAAGTCGAACTGTTACTAAGAACATTGTCTACCGAGAGGTACTGACTTGAAGGTGTGGGATGATTTCAGAAATTCTGGACACCCCTGATTGCATTATGTGTGTGCCTTCGGTTGATATGCATATATGCATTCACTTATATATCTATATTAATGAATATCTTTCAACAGGAGTAAATATTTATATGTGAAATATATTATATAAATTTGTTATATAATATATATAGTTCTATAGTTTACTGTATTCATATTAAAGGAAACTTGCATGGCTGAATGTTAAGACGGGGAGAATCACGGACTGATTGGAATAGGCAATCACTGCACACATGGAGGATATTCCAAGTAATTCTTTGTGGTGTTTATTTTCGCAGCCTATGAGATTTGTATGTTTAAAAAGATAGATTTAATGGCTTAATGTATTTGTAAATATACCTGTACAAATATATGTAATTTGACTATTTGCTGCTTAAGTGTCTCATTCTATTATATATTTAGAGATTTTAATTATTCTTATCAATGAGTTGTGTATATATATATATATATATATATATATATATATATATATATATATATATATATATATATATATATATATATATATATATACATTTATAGTTTATAGTTTATTCTATATTTCTTTGGGTGGAAATTCCATGGGTCTCGCTTAGTTATTATTAATATTAGTATTTTTAGTATTTATGTTATAAGTCGAAGTGTTATTGTAATCATTAGTATCATTAGTAGTAGTATTAGAAGTAGATTAGTAGCAATAATAGTTGAGAAAATTAACCAAATGGGCAACACAGTTCAGAAAATGTACATAATATTTTTGGAAGATTTGTTTATTTTTATTTTCATATTATTTCTGGTGAACACATTGAAAGTACTTATCATCAAAATTAAAAACACACACATACACACACGAGCGCGCATATATATATATATATATATATATATATATATATATATATATATAGTGATCACGTTGAAAGTACTTAACCATCAAAATTAAAAGCGCACAGACACACACGTGCGTGCGATTATATTATATATATATATATATATATATATATATATGCATTGAAGTTAGCTCCTGTGATATGATCTTTGTTGGGGCTTTATCAATATAGTTAGACAGTAGTTCGATAGGAAACAATAAACTAGAAAACTCAAAATTGATCGCTGCATTTAAGTATTGTATCAATATTTAAGCTTGCCATTTTAAAGTTCATCGAAAATTTTTCTGCCGCCACTTAATTTAAAGATAATTTAATGTACGTAGCTCCTTACTTTCCGTATAAACAATTATTTTTATTTCCTCGGTGACTTTCGCTGAATTTCACAATTAATTTTGATTATTCCCAAATTTATTTCCTTGGTATAAAACTGTTATCATGCAAAAAAAAAATCCTTGCAAAAAATCACGTAAATATTCGCCGAAAACTCTCGCAGTAATGAAAATTTTGAAAAGAAAAATTTCATCATTGCGGTTCCAGATCTAGCCAGGAATTATTTTAATTTAGTCACGTATTTAAGTCTGATTCCAAAATGCAATTATATTTTGAGCTACGACATCTTGGAGTAAAGTTGAAAAAGTATGACACAGTGATATAATGACATTCGAAGTTATTACATATATATATACACACACACGCACACAGACATAGACACACACATATATATATATATATATATATATATATGTGTGTGTGTGTGTGTGTGTGTGTGTGTGTGTGTGTGTGTGTGTGTGTGAAAAGTGTATATAAATATAAATAAATATATATATGTATAATTATTTATATATTATATATGGTAATTATTAGAAAAGCGCTCAATATCAGAGATAGAGCTAACATATATGGGTTGGATAGATGAGTTTGTGACCTAGGTTTCACGCTTTAGCGATCGTCAGACAAAATGACGATCGCTAAAGCGTGAAACCCAGGTCACAAACTCACATCTATCCAACCATATATATATATATATATATATATATATATATATATATATATATATATATATATATATATATATATATATATATATATATATATATATATATATATATATATATATATATATATCTGTGTGTGTGTGTATTCAACAGATATTTTTAAAACATAATGCATAACATGATTTACAACTTTCATTCTGTATTTTAGAAAAATTCATCAAAGAACCAAGAAAAAAAATATCAGGATATTTCGTAACGATGCATTACCGGTTAAGTATCCTATTGATTCCAGTTCTCGAACATAACTCCCTCTGTCCTCTCGTCCACTTAAACCAGATAATTCATAATTATATGATGTGAACTAATTTGATAAGCTTTTTAGTTCTGAGACCTGTGTTTATTCCGTTTGATTAACTCGTTATACAGAAAAGGTCAGACAAGCGTTCAATATTATTTGTGGATGAAAAACAAAGTGAACACCACTTGCGATGAGAGTATGTTTTTCGATTCATCATTATTAGCGGACATATTGTTTGAAAGATATGGTTGTTATTTTAATAATATTAATATTCTCCATTAAATAAATGCTTCTAGTTAAATAAAACGCTCATATACATTCTATATTTTTGTTCAACGATGAAGAACTGGCGCCAAACGAAATTAACCCACGGGCCTAAAAAGCAGACTGTTGTTTCGGTTTGTTATCTTTTCTTTTTCCATTTAGTCTCTCTTTCCCTCTTCTGATCAGATGCATCGCTATCAACAGATAGTTTCTCTTTAATTCTGTTCAGCTAACGAGGTGCTATTCAAAAGAGAATGTCAACACGCTATTCAGAATGATTTCAGCCAATAATTCCTTTAAGATGAGTCAATGATTCGTGTAGGGAAACGTTTCGTAAAAAGACGACGTATGAAAATTCATCAAGGCTACAGAGGGGGGAGGCTGTCTGCAAATGTGGAACTGTAATTTAGCCAATACTTGTTTGTTAATTATATATATATATATATATATATATATATATATATATATATATATATATATATATATATATATGTAGCTAGGTAGTTTGACATTTTAACCTTTCTTTGTCCTTTCTTATTTTCATTTTTTTTCTTTTCCTCGTGCGTATGCGATCCCACGTATACAAGTTGAACAGGTCTCTGTAGCTGAATCTTTCGACCTTATTAATGATTTTTATTACTATTTTGGCCCAACTGAAAGTATTTCAGCAACTGAATATCCACCTCTATCCATCTGTGTCTATCTATCTATCTATCTATCTATCTATCTATCTATCTATCTATCTATCTATCTATTATGTGTGTATGTGCCTGCGTGATTGTGTACGTGTTTGTATATAGCCGTGTACGTATTGCCAAATGTAAAATAGGTAGAAATTTATCACTTCGAAACTGTTTACCCCTAAATCAAGCAAATTCGCAAAAAGAAGAAATTGTGAAAAGATTCTCCTTGTAGAATATATATCTGTTTGATCAGATATTTGTAAAGTCTAGTCTTAAACGTTGCACAATAATACATGTGTACGTGTGTGCATATATATATATGTTTGTCTGACGATCGCTAAAGCGTGAAACCCAGGGTCACAAACTCACATCTATCCAACCAAATATGTTAGCTCTATCTCTGATATTGAGCGCTTTCTAATAAGTACCGCGCATATAATATATAAATAATTATACATATATATATATTTATTTATATTTATATTCACTTTTCACATATATATATATATATATATATAGATATTACTTATAAAACGCAAATCGTGTGTGTGTCTGTAACGTTTATATATTGAATCGGATTTCCTACATTTTTCAACCGATTTCAACAAAACTTCACAGGACTACATAAAATTACCTTGTGGTGGTTCGACCAGCGCCAAAAATGGGAAAATATAATTGTTTTTGCACAAAATCAATTTGAAAACACGATTAAGAGACATAGTGAAAAAGGAAGGGGGACAACTCACATCGGGTTGTTTGTGTGTGTGGGTTCCTTTTAAATATGGGATCGGATTTCCTATATTTTTCAGCCGATAAAACAAAAATTCACTTTTTTTTTGCAAGTAGTGTTTCTTATTCTCTGGCACACTTTTTTCTTTATTTCTAACATTCACAATGCTTTAAAAATTCCATTTACAAGACAATTATTTATGATAAAATTCTATTCAATATGGAGACTCTTAACGATTGAAAACAATGTTTTTGTTTGAGTTTCGGTTTGACCAATTCATAAAAAGAAAAAAATAATTAAGACATGCGTGTCCATCAACCTTAAACAATAATCTAACGATCTCTACTGATTGTACAAATACAAACATCGGATAAATTATTTAACTTTAGGGAAAGATAATGAAATCTAAACATACCCAAGTCCCAACTAAAAATAATAACCGGAACGGAAAATTATTTTAAATAGACATGGTGTCCAATTGTTTTACTGTATTCAATAAGTAAACATCATAAATTGTAAAAGATTATTATTACAGAAAGTCTACTAAATGAATAAGATTTGTTAGATCATAATTAATAAACCCACATAAAGTTAATATTTTTGTATTAGAAACAACGAGTGGAAAATATATTCAAATCAGAATTCTAATTATGAATCACCACAAGCAAAATATGCAATTTTTTTTAATGTATTCAATAAGTAAAAATCATAAATTGTAAAACTAAAAGCCTACAGAAAGGCTACCTACATTTTTCAACCAATTTCAACAAAACTTCACTTTTTTTTGGCCTGTAGTATTTCTTATTGTCTTCCACACTTTTTTCTTTATTTTTACATTCAGAATGCTTTTAAAATTCCATTTACAAGACAATTGTTTATAATAAAATTCTATTCAATCGGTAGAGACTCATAACGTTTGAAAACAATGTTTTTGTTTGAGTTTGGGTTTGACCAATTCGTAAAAAAAAAAAAAAAATAAAAATAATTAAGACATGCGTGTCCATCAATCTTAAACAATAATCTTTGTCAATTATATTTTTTAGTCTTTATGATGTTGGATACTTGACCTAACTCTTACTGTTATATTCCCGGCCAACGCCGGGCTCTACTGCTAGTATATATAAATAATATTAGAAGAAACATTGTGCAAGTATGCATCTTATAACACGCAGATATAACAGGCCGGTTAAAGAAACTCGAGCCATAAAATGCAATAAAATAATAACTTAATAATATTTATGTTTGTAGAATTTTTGAACAAATGGATGTATAATGAGAAATATTTTAAAAATTTGCATTTTGAAACATGATTGCATCCTATCGCAAAAGGACAAGAAAGAAAAAAAAAAGAAAAAATCAGATGAGACTACTTTACCGGGGTTTTCCCCATTGTATTTCTGAAGAGATCTGATAACTTTGTGCTAGTTGTTTTCACGATTAGAATTATAAATGTTCTGTAGATTTATTTTTTCTGCGGCATGTGCATTCTTTGTATATATTTGTTCATTTTTTCATGGGATCTGTTTTAACTTTGCGTTTACATCTTTATTTTATCTTGAACTGATGGGTTCTTTACTCTCACTCATCCACGTAACACTGGTTGCTTTGTTCACAGGACGCAGACATCATATATCTTTTTCCATCGGTCTTTACTGGGTCTATAAAAGCTCCATTTTAGCATTACAGCTGCCAAACTATTGACTACTTTCTGGTCACATGTCGTTTGAATGCTTTTCTTTTTTTCCAGTTTTTATGACACTTTTTGGATAACTTTTTGCTGATGTTTTTATTCTTTTTTCAATATCTACAAGACTTTGACTTAACATGTTTAGATAAATTGATTTCATCTAGTTTTATTTGTTCGTACATTCTTGTTTGAATTATTTTTTCTTTTCTTTCTTTGTTTTTTATTTTCATGTTTTGAATCTTATTTTATTTCCTTTAGAACGTTTAACTGAACCTCTGTTCATTGTTTTATTTCATTTTTATTTAATTTACCGTCCGATATTATTTTACGACTAAAGCCCGTTTGCCTTAAAATCAACTTTTGAATCTTTCCTTGTCTGCATACTTCTTTTTCCACACCCCTTTAAGTTCTTTTTTTTCTTGTTCCCCCACCCCGAAATATCTTTTTCACCGTTTTTGCTCGATTTTATATATGTCTGCTTTTGGTAAAACATTATAATGTTTTTTTTTCTTTGTTCAAACACTCTTGTCAAGTATTAACATAATCTAAGTTAACTTTCCGACTGTTTGTTTTTATCTTTATTAACGGGTGAAATCAGTTTTTCTTTTGTGTTTTACATTTTCTTATTTCATGTATTTCAAACTTCCGAGTAAATGTTAGACGTTTTCAACAAATTTGTTTTTCATTGATTTCTATAACGTTAATTACCTGTTTAACAATTTGTTCTGCATTCCATAATTTATTGATTTCGTATTCAATCATTGTTTCCGTTTATTTTTAAAACCTTTCAAGGTAAGTTCGTGCAGATTTTAATTTAATGTTTTTCTTTCATTTTTGTTTTGTATTATACGCAACCTTTCATTTCCCCTCCATATATCCCTTTATTACAATATAATTGATACAACTAAAAAGTACAATATTACTAGCATTTCAAGTATGAAAACAAATATAGCCGACAGAAGTCGGTCTGTCCGTAATCATTTTTTTAAGCGTCCTGTAAAAAAATATTCCGCGGATAAAGACGATGCAGCTATTTCGAATAACGTAATGCACGGAGGGAAGTAATGGCTAAACATTGAAAAATATGCAGGCCAATATTGTCCACAATTAAAGTAACGACAAGATTTCATGAAGTATGGAGAACCATACTGACCAAATACTTGCCGAGTCTAAGGATTTGTACAGTTATTTCAATTCCCCACCTTAGTGAATCATCAATATTGCAGAGTTCCTGTGGCGAGCCAAGAGCTATATTCACCTTGTAAGAGAAGATGGTCACTTGGTTTACTCCCCAGAGCCTAAAAGGAATAGTATCAGTATCCTTGGTCAACAAGGGTCCGCGCAACATTTTCGCTCCAGAGGAAAATCCCTGGAGTCCGTGAGATATATATTGCAAAGGATTGTTAAGACATTTCGATGCTCTATGTGGGACGTACTGCTAAACACGTCTCAAGACTGTGTTCAAATGGCCGGTCAGATTCTTATAACAATGAACTTATACTAAGAGTAGAATATGAGGGCAAGCATAAACCAGTATAACAATATTCGAGGTCCCTCCTCAGGTGATCGGGGGAGCAACAATAGGCTTTCCTATCGCCAGATACTGGGTGCGACTTACGATAGCCTCATCAGGGTATGAATTTTCGAAATAAAAACTCTTCAAAGAAAATTTCAAGAACGCATTCATGCATTCATTCCTCTCTTATTTGAGATCCCAATCCCTTCTGAAAAATTACTACTCACACACCAGATTCTACTCTCAGTCGTTCACCATAACAAACAACAACAACAAATATCCTACCATTCAAATGACTGCGAAGCCCTTCTGCAGAATATAGGGAAAAAAGTAATCGAAAATCTAGACTGCTATATAAATTAGTAGATGACGGCTGCTGTTTTTCCCTGAGCCTGCCAGAAAGAGCCAGGAATTAATGACACCGAATAACATAGCCCAAAAGCTTAAAATAATAACTTCTGTTCTGGGAGGAGGCCAATTTTAGTACAGAGTTCCCTCTATATCTCATTGAATTGAACCTATCCCTCGGATAATGGCAGTCTCTCCTCTGACAGTACTATCAAATTCAGATGAGCGTAGGTTCAATGGGAGAGACTGTTTATATCCTCACACCGACCATGTTCTTGTCAGATTCAAAACATTATCGGATGGATAATGTCACTACGGTTAGCGAATTTGATTGCGCGAGGCCTGAAATCGGAATCTCGTAGTGTGAGGGTGGTTCGCGACCTTCAGCATCTCGGGGGTGGATGTATGTTGTTTGCAGGGGACCCGTTTTTTCAACGCCCTCATGAAGTCATTCTGCTTGATTTTTTTTTCTATTCTGCATGTTTTGATGGACGCTTGAGGGGTGTTTCCTGGACAATGTGTATGTCATTGAAAGCGGATTGTGATCTTGTATTATGCCCTTCGTCTCATTGGAGAATATGCGCCCAATAACCATGCCGAGTATCATAATTTCTTTTCGGCGTATCAGTGTTTTTGATGACATCTTGTCAGGTAGTTTCTGCGGGCGTGTGGGATGCCGCTCCTGACCCCGATATATAGTATGGAGGAAAATTCAGGTATCAACAACGCGTTTGTGAATGCGTTTCTCGACTTTATCAATAAATTTGAGGATAAATATCGGAATGAGCATCCCGGTGAGGTTTTGTGGAAATGGTGTAATAGGGGCCGTTCGGCAACGGTGGTGCACGGGAAGGTGTCGGTGGGATAATTTGAAATATAAAAGTAGACCGTTTACTGTTGATTTTAGTCATCAACTCAATAAAACTATGTTGGCAGCACAAACGATATTAGAGGAAAAGCTTGACAGAGATGGTGGTAGTGGGGACGTAGCTTTAGTTAGGGAGGAGTTCGACTGATTGCTTTTAAGAAGGATCAAGCTCTGGTAGTTACAGTTAGACTAAAAAACCGTCTACCGAAGCGAACAACCTTGCCGCTGAAATGCGTCCAGAGAAGGCAATTCAACCACTCGATATATCGCAAGCATCACATTTTTGTACAAGCAGGTCGTGACTATAAACGCGTTAATATGTGAGGCTTTTTGATGTTATTTTCAGGGAACCCAAACAGAGCCTTGCTATTTTCGACGCCTATTTTACCGGATATCCCGCCTCCATTCAGCTGAAGCGGCTGGATTCAAGGGTCTCATCATAGTCTCTGAGATCTGGTTGACCGATAAAACTATTAGATTAGACGGTCTACCTTACAAACAATACTTGAGGCAGTTGCAGATTTTGTACCCTTGCTGGCATGGATTTATAACAACTGGATATATCAGGGCTCTATACCTCAACGCTTCACCAGTGGGGTGATCAATTTGCTTTGCAAGAACAAAATCGGTGGGGATGGAATAGGTAATTACCGGCATTTGACAATTTAAAAAAAAAGAGTTGATATTTTAGCCAAGATCTTAGCCGAGCATATGCAGGTTGTTCTCCTTAGTGTGATTGGTTCCGAGGAGTCGTGTGCTCTGAATTGTAGGGCTATTCGGGACAATCTTCATTTGGTACTCATAAACATCCAGCAAGTCGAGAGTGAATCCGTGCTGATCAATTTAGATCAGTCCAATGCATTCGATATGGTTGACCATCGATTTCCGGAGGCTGTCCATTCAGCCGTCTGTTTCGCCGTACTTTCGCACTTGGATCCGATATCTGTATGCGTCTCCCGGTGTGCTGCGGAAAGTTAACGGAGCCTTTCGTGTTGCCTCGCCCCATTCGTTAAACTTGTCCCCTTTCGCCTTTGCTGTACGTTATTGCTGTGGAAATCTTCTTTGCAAGAAATCCGGTCCTGCGCGGAATTTCCCTACCTGGTGCTACCACCTCAATCAGACACCCAGCTTATCCTAACGGCATTTTGGTTCTTGTGCAAACAGAACCGAGACTGATGTAGTGATCAATAAGATCAGAGAGCATGAGACGTTGACAGGAGCTGAGATCTGCTGCGATGTCTGTTTGTTTACGACTGGGTGCGTGGAAGGGAGTTTCTCTTACCGGAACTTTCCTCTGGCCGGACTGGCCACTCAAGATAATTATCGTCTTGTACGCATGGATCATCAGACTGACTCGCTGCCTTGTGCAGCGCCGTTAGAAGGACGTGCACTCAGAGAATGACTTGTTCAGTGATTTGAAAGCTGCCTTGTGGAGCGCCTGTTTATAACGGATTAGATGCAATAATTCTACGGGCTCAGATACCCCACATTAAATTCGGCCTTGTGACACATCTGACCGCATGGGGTGGTTGGTAGATATTCTGCAGATGGAGATTCATTCTGGAATTCTCTTGACTCAATTCTAGCAGCTGATTACTTCTACGCGCCGCTGGCGAATATTATGTGTTGTTCATTACTAACCATTGTTTGGTTATTCTATTCAGTAATCCTCCCTAGATTACAATCGCTATATAGGTGGCATTGGAAATATTGGGCGTTTCCTTATAAGGAAATATTTGGCATTCATTGGACGAGCTTCCTGTACTACTGTCAGTTGAAATTTATAAAATCTATCTAAAACAATTTTTCAAGAAAACAGATATCTTAGGTGAAGTAAGTTTTAGCTCATTCCATTATTCTTGGTGTATTCCTTCTTAATCTTTTATTTGATTTATTTTGGAATGTCTATATCTTCATTACGTCTTTATATTTATTTTTCATTACATATAATATCCATTTTTTGTACTGGTTATTTGTTATCTGTTTCTTTGTACATTTCTTTGTGTTTATGTAACGCCATTCCACAAGGTTAGAAATCGTTTAGTCTTCCCCAAAACTCATAGACTTCACTCGCTCGAAGATATTTATAATCATTGATCTGCGAAAATATATATATATATATATATATATATATATATATATATATATATATATATATATATATATATATCGGAGAGTTATATATATACATATATTTCCGAATTGGTTTGGCAGCATGTATGTCATCCATATGAAATAGCCAATTAGACAAAGCAATTTCTGCACAGTTTTCATGAAAATGTTTTGTTTTTTGCAGTAATATCTGTCGTTGGGCGAAAATACCTCTAGGGAAACTACCCCCTTATCTCCTGTGCTAAATTTTGGGGAGATTTCAACAACGAGGAAAAAAAACCATATCAAAAGATTTGTAAACATGCGATAAATAATATTTTCTTTTGAAAGATAATTTGTTCAAGTGTTATATTTTTGTCAGTTTTCTTCTAAAGATTGAACAATGAGAAAATTTATTGACCTAGCATAAAAGATTTAATATATGACGTAAATTTCGAAAACCATTCTCATAAAGGTATAATTCATAATATTTACATGTGATATCAGTTCCACAAGTGTTATCTTGTTTTATATCGTGTATTTCTTTCTACAGCCATTTTGCATTAATAATGTTTTTCACCAATGCATAGAGATTTTACTCACTGAAAGTAATGTTTAAGCATGGATCATACAAAGCGTTTATTCCAGGTGAGATATTTCTGAACAGGATATATATATATATATATATATATATATATATATATATATATATATATATATATATATATATATATATATATATATATATAATTTTATTCTCTGGGATTCAGGAAAGGACAGTGTTTCTTCCGACGGTAATAAAGTAATAATAGCATTTGATAGGAAAAAGTGACTATTATTTTATACAGGTAAACATGATTTAATTCATATCTGGACCCTATTTAACGGCGAAAGAATTAAAGGTGTTTTCGGGTCTGTTTCGGAGGTTATATCGTTTCTAGGCTGTTAAACTCAACCACTTTCTGTCTCTCAATTTCTCAATCTTTTTGTATAACTCTCTCAATCTTTCTATCTGTTTTTTCTCAATCTCCCCATCTCTCTCTCCCTCTCTCTCAATCACTTTCTCTCCCGTCGTAATTAGGCTGTTTATATAACTTCCTTCTAACTTTTTGTGGGGAGTAACTAAGAAGATTAGCATGTTTCACTTTCTGATGTATCTTCAGGCATATACCTAAATCATTTCAGAACCGATTATGCACTTGCATTTCAAATATCGGGATACTGGAATTATGTCATTCTGATATGACACCGAGTGTAAAAAATTACGATTGTATCACTTAGATGGAAGACAATATATATTGGTGCTTCCATGTTGTCTGTGTTTCCTGAGGGATAATTAATGAGACTAGTATTTTCCGATTGTAAATATACCGTAACATGCATCTTTTATCCGCTTATTTTTGTCACAAAGTTTACTTCTTATTCTTTTGAAAATTAACTATCCGACATTAATTCCAAAACTATTTTCATATTGTTTGGTAGTATATCCTTCATAACTTTCGATATTGCTTAATAATTGTATGCTAGTTTTCTTCATGTTAAATTTGTCTCAGTCAATATTAATATGTACAATTTTGCATCATCATTTTCATCATAACTTTTTTCTGATGGAAACGCATTAGATTCTTAATATTTCATCTGTACAGGATCCGTATATCATATCGTTTGAACTCATTCCTGCCCATGGTGTCAGTTGGTTATATTTTAGTTTGATAATGACATAATAAATATATAAAGCGTGAAACTGGAATTTCAAAAGACAGCTTTAACGCATTTTATATTATTACTTAGTAAACATTTAACATTCCCAATATTCCATTTAGCATATCTAAATGAATTAACACGGAAGCATTCAATCTACTACAGGAAATGAAAAGTCAAACATACCTCGTAGCATTTGACACTATACACGCGGAGGTAAACATCTGCTTAAATGTGGCCAGATGAACAGAGGAAATGAAAAGTGATTATGCATGCACACCAGACGATACACACAATCTGTCATGCTGCCCCACTTTACCCCAATACTCCCCAGTAACTAAAGCAAGAACCACCACTAGAGCGACAAACACTATGGGTTTCGATTGACTCGGTCCACTAGATATATCATAACTGTGATTTCTCACACAATTATCCTGGTACTTGACAACAAATACATCTCAACGAACGTATTCGATATTTCAAGGGTCTTGGACGAGTGTTGCATTAAGGATTACTGCACAAGCTCTCTAGCTATGGAATCGCTGGAAAAGACTCCTCAGTTCAATTACAAAGTTCTCCCTGCAAGTAGTTGGTAACGGCCAGTCCTCCGAGGCCCAAGACAACGACACATGTGTCTCCCAATTTTAGCTCCTCTATCCAATCTTTTTCCTTCTTTACATAAATGATCTACCTAAGAGTTTACACCGATTATTTGTGAATATCTATGCTGATGATACAATGGTATGTGTGTGTATCATCTTAAATCCTGATAACCAGGGATTGTCATCTTCCCGCTAAGAGACCATTAGTAGAAAATATCTGCTCGCATTCACGGCCTCGAAAAGCAAACTAGTTACATACCACTATCGGCGTTCGAACAGAATTTTCACCTATATCGATGAACGCGTATTCACTCGGAGAGGCTCCCTGCCTTGAGTGCCTATTGGAATTAAGCCCATCCTAGACCCCAAGCGAATCTTCTCCATATGTCTATCGAGAAAGATGTACGTAAAGGTTCGGTTCCCTCTACCGCTTCAGGAAGTACCTGGCTCATCCTACGATTCTCTACATTTACAAGAGCCATGTAAAGTCTCAAATGGAGTAAGGCTGCTCTACACGGGCTGGAGCTGCTCGTCCTTCCCTGTTCATTTTCGATAAATGCCAATAGCGACTATCCTTGAATTGTGGATGACGAATCATTTTCCACCCTATATTACTTTTCTACTAAAGAGATGTCACTAGTTTCTCGCTGATCTTTCGCTATTTCCAGGGAAAGCAATGAGATGAAGTACACTCCTTGGTTTTATCAGCCCAAACATTTACGGCTATGATCTGCCATTGCCAAACACATTTTAACAAACCAACATTATTTTTCCTCGTTCATTGGTGTGATGTAAGTTCTACTCACGCAGCTTTTTTTTCACGGACCACTGTGGAACCGATTCTATGTCAGGTGCTTCCTCGATCATTACCATCCTAAGATGTTCAAATCCACGGTTAGGCGTTATCTTCCGTATATATCCACATAAGCTGTGCCTTTTACCCTTTCATCCTCTACCTTGACATTTTATATTGTAAAATGTGTATTCGATCACTGGATACAGTGGACAGCTATTGGATTTGGGGTATGAATACACTAAGACATCTTTTTTTGGCACAGTTCTATTCCCAACCTAACACTAAATAAATATTCTCGATTTACTAAATATCTTTTTAGTATTCCGATATACAGTCATGCTGTCATCATTCTGCTAATTCTATTGGCTGCTTACGTCCTTATTTTTCTATCATTTTCTCATGATTCGTTCAACAAATTCAAATAAGCCCAGAATCTTTGCAGTCAGTTTCCTTCAATATTGACATTAATATGTTAAACAAATGAGAAATCGTGTACTGTTTTCTTTTTTTTTATGATTGTCAGAATAGGTATTCGAAATCGACATTACATGAGTTACAAAGACTGGAACTTTTGAAGAACCATGATCATATATGTCCTGAAGTGACTCAGAGAACTATAAGTAGAAGAATATAATTAATCCCTCGCCAGTATATTAAGTATTAATACCGTAATCACGTCTTTTTTATCACAGAAATAAACATCGTTAATCTCTAATGAATATATTTCAGATTGTTGACATATTTCATGCTAGCAAGGATTAATAGGATCTACTTTTATACACGATGATTAAATCTCGATACGACATGCTCAAAGACAGTGTGATCAAAAGATCCAATTTAAAAAAAAGATATATTGCTTGAATGAAACAGATTGACCATTAGTAGGCCTTTCACCACATAAACACATGTCATGCCCCACTATGGCTAATTAGGACTCAACCCATCGTTATCCCGTTTTTTTCACACACACACACACACACACACACACACACACACACACACACACACACACACACACACACAGGGGAGAGAGAGAGAGAGACACACACACACACACACACACACACACACACATATATATATATATATATATATATATATATATATATATATATATATATATATATGGAGGCATAATAAGATTCTAGCAACATTAACCAAATTTAAAATATTGCATTTGAATGCTGGAGCTAAATAAATAGTATTTCATTTATAAGAGATATTATAATAATAATAATAATAATAATAATAATAATAATAATAATA
Source organism: Acanthosepion pharaonis (assembly GCA_903632075.3). Classification (NCBI taxonomy): domain Eukaryota; kingdom Metazoa; phylum Mollusca; class Cephalopoda; order Sepiida; family Sepiidae; genus Acanthosepion; species Acanthosepion pharaonis. The sequence goes on from CAHIKZ030000278.1 coordinate 130,855, forward strand.
ATAATATAGATATTCTCTCAGCGGTAGCACAGCTCACCTTGTTTCATAGAAAATGCATAACAGTGAGAGAGTGAAATATCTATCTATCTATCTATCTATTCATATCTCTCTCTCTCTCTCTCTCTCTCTCTCTATATATATATATATATATATATATATATATATATATATATATATATATATAAGGCCTTGATTAAAAACCTGTAAAAGTTTACTTATTTAATTCCTATTGTTTCAATTCTGTAATTAAAAACATACAGAGAAAAATATTTTCTCTTCCTTTTAATCAAACTTGTGTTAATGATATCTTGCCGCATATATATATATATATATATATATATATATATGTGTGTGTGTGTGTGTGTGTGTGTGTGTGTGTGTGTGAGAGAGAGAGAAGAGATAAACCAAAACAAAATTAATCTCCATATTTAGGTGATACACAATATTATCAGGTGCATTGATTTATTTATTAAAAAGTATATTTAATTCTTTTTGTCTACCTTCCAGAATATTCAAGAAAGTTTTTATTAATTAGGTGTGTTCTTCGCCATGAATCGAGCCGGCGTCCATAGTAGTAAAGAGAAATGCCGGTACCAATTTGGCCAGGAGAACGGATAGGCTGACCCGGGCTAACGAAAAAGCAATAATTAAGTGGTACAATTTCATGAAAACAACTTTGATTGAAAGAACTGACAATATGTTTCTCTGAGTAATGCAACTGCCAAGATTTAACTCCTGAAATCTAACTGTAAAATCTCGTAAGAATTATTAAATTTAAAATGGATAAATGTTATTATTATAGTTTTTTAAAACCATCCTGTAATAATTCCTTTTTTTTACTTTATAGGCATATGAATATATATTAGTTTCTATAAACCATTAATACCATCACAAATAATGTAAGTGACGAATTAAAAGTTTCTACTAAATTTCCTTTGTTTTTTTTTTTACTTTCTAATAGAAATGTGTTTTCCATATAAAACGAATGTACTATTGATATATTAATTGTTTTTCACTTTCGTTAATTTATATAAAAATGCCCTTACCGGAATATACTCGGAGCACAATATTCAGAATATTAAATAAGGTTGCATTATATTCAGTTCATACTGGAAAATGGTCATGCTTTCCACACCTTTCATGAGAATCCTTTGTTGGATTTTAATATTCTCTTTTCTTTTAAGCATGTAGAAATGTAACCATACGAAAATGTTATCTGCCCAGTTCAATATATTTTCGCCGTATCTCCTCAAATGCATTCCCGCATCTGTAATCGACGCCTTTGTTTGCCGGGATCGTTTTGCGGTACTGCTATCGTTTGTTTGCCTCGCCAAGTTTACACATTAAGAACCTTGACGCGAAATCCTTTTGTACTTAATAGTGTAAGCTATGGCTTCTGGGACGTACTATAAAGAATGAAAGCATGGCAAAAAGAAATCAACCATTCTTTCGGAATATTTATTCCGCTGTTTATGTGATGGAGATTGATTCGAGCATAGAACCAAGGTTTGATTATCTTTTTACGCGTGGATATAAATGGGTTATAACTTCTCTTCGTTTCTGGATAGTGTACCATTATTAATCCATGAACGGAACTGTTTCAACTTTCATAATTATGCATAAAAGAAAACTCGCATTTTCTCCAATGAAGAAAGGCTAATATCGAAGAACATTAAATGATATCAATCCTTAAAGCCATCTTTCCTAAATGATATGGAAATAACGATTTTAAGAGTCGCATTTATTTTTTAATTCATTTCTTACGTCACATCAACATTTTTTTTCTTTTTATTTAAGGCCGAAACATATTTGGGATGTTGAGAATAGTTTCTTTTTATGTGAGTAAATTTTGCATTATTAACTTTTGTTAGAATAACAATATTTTTCCATATAAATGTTCTACTGTTTAACTCATAGCCGCGGGAGAGCCATACATTTCGGAATATTATTAGAAGAGATGCCTCCAGAACATTCTCATGTGTATTTGGGTGTATTTGAATGTAACGACCCCGAATAGAATTCGAACTCAGCTCTACGTAAATGATAGATATATATAAGATTTCTGAAGATAAACCAGGTTAAGTAGAAAATGTATAAGTGCGCGTGTTTGCGAAAGATTCCATGCATAAGAGATTCTCCCAGTCATTGAATAAATGTTTTATATTAATTTGGGGACAATCAACAATTCCCGATACCTAAGGTTTAAAATGATTTTTTATAAATGAAAAAAAATAATTCTTCAAGTTTTAATCTTAGCTTTAATTGAAAGCTTTTTTATTAAATTTACTATTTCCCGTACGAAATACACGCTGCTGTAATTAAAATAGAAAGTATATTCATTAAAATCGTATTATCTTTTTTGCTAAAATAGCTGATTAGCGACCTATTTAGTCGACTTTTCTTGATAGTAAAAATATTCCAAAAATAAAATAAACATTTTTGAAACATCATTTGAGGAATATTAGTAGATTTAAAGTGTAATTAATCTGATTTGAAACAAAATTTATTTAATTTAAATTTAAAATAACAGAAAAATTCATTTTGAAAAGTATTTTACTTTTGAAAAAAATTCCAAATCATTGTTTTTTTAATGGAAAATGATGCTAAAACAACAATAGTAAGTGTTAGCCGACCACGGGGAGACACACACACACACACACACACACACACACACACACACACACACACACACACACACACACACACACACACACAAAGAAAGAAACACGATTTTAACCAAAATTTTGAACGTCCTAATAAAGATTCAATAATTTATAAAATAATTTAAAAAAAAAAACCTACTTTCCTATTTTCACTTAGCAATAACATAAATATGTTGACGATAGAACTTTGTTTTCATTAAGTTTGCAGCTTTTCTCATCTTGCTATGCTGTGATCTCAGCGAAATAGCCGAGGAATCTATATTAATTAAAACAACGATATTCACAAGGCAATTATCATTTTCTCTCTGGATTTCTGAAAATGGGAAATTATCTTTATGAACAATATGTCTGATAAGACTAACGATCTCATATCTACTGTTATTGTCTCAATGTTTTGGCCGTTAGAGTCTCCATGTGTTTTAGGTGACTGCCAATCCTGAACATGGGCATTCACTCTCCGTGACCAAGACTTATTTCAAATATGATGCCTTGTAAAGTGACATTAACGATAATGTATGATAAATTCCATAAAGATATGAGAAAATGCATACACTTTTAATTCGACCAGCGTTAAACATTTTAGCTATTGAAATTCGCTAAGTTACAATAACTTTTTGACTATGTTGGTTGTGAGTGGTCAATTTGGGTTTAGAAAAAAATATTTGATAGGAATGTTAGAGTAACCACGTTGCAAATTAACCTATCTTCCAATCAAACTATGTGCTAAATGAAACATTGCAAGAACGCTCTCTGCTATCTGGATCCAATGGATATTTAGTATACACCTGCGGTTAAGTATTTTCTATGTTAGAAGCGAAACAAATCAAATGAACTATGATTGTATTATGAGGAGTTACAGGGCCTAGAACATGTTTCAAGTCTTTCCTCTATTATACAATCAATGCGGAAATAGCGATATACTGATTGCACATGCAAATTCACTCCCAAATTTTAAGGGATGGCAAAGGGTTCAAGACATTAGTACTGAAGCCCTGCAGGATAAGATGGGATGGTTTGAGATTACTTTAATTTTCAGTGCAAGACTGGGTTCCTCCAGGGTTTGTGCGCACAAACTCATTTCGTTTCTTCTATTACTGAAGCCATATTTAACGTGATATTTTCAAATATACACACATATTGACGCACACATATAGAGAGACAAATAGACATACATGTCTGAGCTTTCCTCGTCGTTACTTTTTCATTATTTCGTAGTATGTGTTTCCTTTACTATGCTCATTCACAAATCCTGTGTCTAAGAATTTGGTGGCTATCAGGGCCGGTATTTTCCTGAAATATTTGTCCACACAGTTTACACCTGATTGTTGGAAACCATCCAAGCTGGAACATGTCCAAGTTGATGCTTCTGTGTTTACTGATCATTCTCCGTATTTTTTCGTCGGTATTCTTAAAAAATGTTGACCAGTCAAAGTAGATTATCGCCAGATTGGCCAATTTGTTGCTATTGACGTTTACTACAGTCTGCTTCAGTTAATACTTAACGTGACATATAGGACAGTCGTGCTTGTCTTTGACCAGTGCTTAGCTAACTGTAAAGTATTTGGCTCGCGAAAGTGTGGTTGTTCATCCGGCCTAGATGGCCTGCCCATCATAGCAGGTATTAGATGATTATTGGCTTCGATGATGTAACTTTGAGCAAATTAGGTCGGTTACTCTTTCTATCCAATGTTCATAGCTGGACGGTAATTTTCTGTTGGAATTTACGCAGGGGCAATGTATGCACACAGTGGAGTCCATTTAGAATCATATATATATATATATATATATATATATATATATATATATACATTAGCAACATGGCCCGGCGATGCCTGTGCTTGATTAAAAAATCGAACGACTCATACAGCAATCGCTATCACTTGACTTCAAATGTTTTGCCCTTCCTTGCCTTTAAAGAAGTGCCCTTTGCCGTGTTGATGTTCATACATGCCTTACTTCTTGCCTATCACACACTGCGAATTTTTTCTAAGCTCTATACTAAACATTAAATCTGTTACGAAAAAAAGAACTAAACAAAATGAACACAAAACGATCAGCTTTAAAAAACGACTCGTAACTGAAAAAACTTAATGAAAAAATAATGTTAACAACAAATACTTTTACACACAACCAAGTTCTGCAGAATCTGAATCAACATTGAGTTTAAGCAAGCGAATTAGCCAACTGGATTAAAGTGCCATGCAGATTTAAATTTTTCCCACTTGTGACGAATGCAGTTACCGATTTTTTTTTTACATGCTAGCATGCTAGTTAACATTCGTGACAATCAGCTGTTGGCTCTCACGCTGACCAATAGAATATTCCTGCATATTTGTGGCAGCCAGCTATTGTCTTTCACTCTGGCCAATATAAAATGGCCGCAAACTACATGAAAACTGCCGTAGAAATATGAAAAAATCGATTATTTTCACTATCAATGGGAGTTGGGAAATGCAAATCAGTCTCGGCCTTCCTACTAACTTGGAGCATGTGCATGTAAATTTTGGTGCAAATCTGTCGAAAATTGCGGCCGTGTTTTCGTTACACACGCACACACACACACACACACGCACACACACACACACACACACACACACACATCCTGCCTTTTATAGATAGAGATATTAACACCAAGACTATATATATATATATATATATATATATATATATATATATATATATATATATATATATATATGAACTGATCGTCAGTTTTAGAAAACAATGAAAATACGGAGTAGAATCAGTAAAGACAGAAGCATTAATCTGGACAGTCCCCAAGTTAGAAAGGGTCCAACAATATGGTATAACATCTGTGAACAAATATTTCAGGAAATTACCGGATCTCGCGAGCAACCAATGTTTAGACACAGGAATTGTGAATGAGTATAGCAGGGGAATCTCATATCCCGAAATGAGGAAAACTAACGGCAACCAAACCTCAACATTTATTTGTGTCTATATGTGCTTATGTGTGTTTTTTTTGAAAATATTATGTTATATTGCGGCTACGAACGATGAAAATTCTACTGATCATTGACCCTGACTTGAACTGTCGCAGTGCCGGGAACTGACCTTAATCGCAGTGTTCACACAATTCGAGCAATTTAGGTATTTAAGTGTGCCCCTATAAGAGTGGAATATGGTAGATGGTTGATATTAAAATGAGAGTGTCACGCTTACATTGTAGTGGTGACTAAATTTTATTTCAAACTCACTGGCATTTTCCCATTATGGATGACTCAGATGTTTGGAATTAACCATAAATATTACCGAGCGTACGGTTGGTATTTATTTAAAACACCACATTAAATGAATGTTAAGTATGGTCGAGAATAAAACAGTAAATTATGTGTAAATTAACTGGAGATAAACATTGCTAAAATGATTTCACAAACTGAATTTTGTGGGACCCTTCAAATTTCAATACATTTCCAAAGAGATATATTTACTGGGGAGATTAAACATTATAGTAATTAATACAGATTTATGATTTAAAACTATTTCCACATCTTTTATGGCAATATTAGACGTTTCCATATCAGGAAACATTTGAATTGCATTAACCGCCCAGCCAGTGCTAACGTCAGTGGATGTAGATAAAAATATTTCTCTTAAACATTATTTTCAGGAAAAATAGTTTTCGCAAGTTTTGTTCTCTCCACTATTTAATTGGGTGGGATTTTCTTAAACATTTGTTTGGAAGTGTGTGGACCGTTTACCATCTTGATTATATTAACAATATTAATATTTCTGTGGAAATTTGTGTATTAAATATTTATACGATTTTTGCATAAGAATATTTGTATTTCCTTATTTCTTTTCAATCCGGACTCTTGTGAAGTTTATAAAAATTCAATTGCCTTATTTATATGTTTTATGATTAAATCATTAAATCTCATTCGCTTCATAGCAAGAATTATACATTATTACATCGAGGTACCTGAAAGACTGAATAATATATAAAAAAATATCTTTTAAAATAATCATGAGCGTGTTTGGGTATTAAAACTTTGACCATTTGTGTATTGTAAGGAAAAAATTTTAAGCCAGTTTCAGAATCATCTAAGGCAATGTACTAATGATATCTAGTTGAGAAGAGCGACGACGGGTAGAAGCAGATAGATTCTCAAGAACACACTGTTGTGCTGCATCCCCCGATGCATCAGTGTGCAGTGAGCGCTTGAGATATCTTCCCGGAATATAGCCGACTTCTGTTCTTTAACGTCGGGCGATTATGTTCCATAAAATGTTATCGTTAGAAGATAATGTGACATTAAATTATTGTCGGTATTCTCTCTGAGTTTGAATAACTAAACTTCGTTTGAAATAGAAAATCACAATGAGTTCTACACTTTGCTGGGCATCATACGTAGACACTTTAATCGCCAGTGGATGTTTATAAACTGCAAAACAACTTAAGAAAATTGAAAACGAACAATTTATGGCATTATCAAAGACTTCTGTTTTTCGGTAGCCACCCTAATTGAAATAAAGCGATATACAGCCTTAAAAGTATCAATGATCTTTCAATCTTGACAGGATATTGAAGTCAAAGAGATTCAGAAATGTGCTAAATGTGGCATGTCAGGGTAAAATTTTAAGGATATTTATTCGTTAAATCTAATCTCAATTTTAAATTATAATTATGTGATAAATCATTTATGATATGATCAGATTTCAAAATTTTGAAAATTCTGATAATAACATTCTAAGGTATACGATTATGTTTTTTTTTTTTTTTTTACGGCAACTAGGGAAAAAATAATAATATATATATTATTGAATGAGCGGATTCTGCTGCGTTTAGCGACGGGGAAAGTTATTTAACGTAACCGAGGTCATAATCCTCTCTAATCTGCCTTGTTCATGGATTCATCTTCCTAGAGTTATGGATGAAATAGCAACACAGAATGTCTCTTGAATTGTGTTCGTCCAGATTTCGAATAATGCAGAATACTACATATAATGTCGTTTATTTAAAACTACTTTTTATTCCAATTGCATTTTATCGACCGTGCAAGACACTCAACCCTATTTAATAAATATTTTAATTCGGGTTATAAAAAACAGCATGTTAAGCTTGACCACAAAGAATCCAATTCAATGTCGATATTTCAAAATCAAAACTCGGTAAAACTTATTTCAATTCATTTCCCTTTATTATCTTTAGAATAGCTGTCTTGGTTTCCTGACCTCGAGAATAACAGGATTTGATTTAATCGCTATCTTTTTATATAGTCTGAATTTCAAAACAATTGACAGTTTGACATATAACCTATATTGCGAATGTCTGTTTCGGTCAGCGACGCCAATTACTAACGTCTGATTGAGTAAGATGCAACCCTGGAACGTATGCAAGAATTTTTGTTCTTTGTCTTATTCTTTTATGTAGTTTGTAAGCATTGCAATAGTTATTATAAATTACATGTTTAACGCTACGTAAGAAACTGCAGCAAAACTTCTTAAATCGCCATTCTTACCTTTAATCTTTATGATTGGTTTTCCGTCTCTGAGTTTATTCTTTGCCAACTAAAAAGACGCGACTGGGTTAAACGAATTGCAGCATGTATAGAAAAGGGAGAAAAAAAGAAGGAAAACAACCACAAATGTTAAAGAGAAATATAGGAGAAAGAAAAATTGAAAAATATATGTAGATTCCGTTTTTTTTTTGTTCTTTTGGTTATTATTAATATGAACAACTGAATTCGCCCTTCTATCGCAGTTATGAATAATAAAAATTGTGAGAGAAAAACGTTTATGACGTGATGAATAATGTAAGCATCCAAACAAAAACTTTGCTGAAAAAATACATATATAATACTGACAATAACATTCGGTGCAAATATTTAGTAATTTTACAAATCGATCGATAAGTATTATCTCAGCGAGAATATTTGTTTTTCCAAGTATATCTGTATTCACGTCTAGGTAAACATAGACATACACAAGCATAAATTTTGGTACATTCAATGTCACAAAGATATGCGTACACGCAAACAGAGATGCATATATGCACATTTAGAATAGTGTGTGATTTTCTCATGTATATTAATTTACATATTTTACGAGCTATAATTATGCCTGAAATATAATGTATGATTGTTTATATTCCCCCATACATACTCGCTTATATATATATATATATATATATATATATATATATATATATATATAGTGGTTCGAAAAAAAATTGCAAAAATATATGCCAAAGAAAAACGTATCATTCATACAAAGGAATTCGCAAACAACAAACACACACACACACTATGGTATATATATATATATATATATATATATATATATATATATATATATATATATATATATATATATATATATATATATATATAATTCTGTATGTGCGTCTGTGAGTATTAATTGAAAAATAAACTGGATACTCGTATTTGAAAAAAACGAAGATATTTTATTATTACTATCGATATTGGGTTTTTCGGTTTGCGCCCTCGGGAATTTCTCATTAATAATGCACTCTTTGAGAGGAATCAAACATAAGTTTCCCAGGATCATAGCCATTGTATTATTAAGCAGTTTGCCCTTAAAATTAAATGCAGTAATTCTTGAGATATGTGTGTGTGTGAGTGTGCGCATGCTTTCTTTTATGTGTGGGGGTATGTGCGTGCTTGCGTGTACCTGAACGTGTTTGACACTGTGTCTTGGTATACTTTCGCGTGTGTCTTTAATACCCTGGTAGTAATCAAGATTTGCTTGGAATATCTGTGACACAAGCTCGCAATTTTTATACACAGAGTGTATGTTGACTCGTGCTATATCCGTGCAGATCGACTTTACTCTTGTTAACCGTTCTACTACTAACATTTATATAGGAAATATATTTTTTTTCATTTCAGCAGAATAATACCTACCAAATTATGTCCGTACTACTCAACATACTCTGCAACACATACGAAAAGATCTGTGAGAGGCAAGATATGCAAGGTTTCGTGTTTCTACGATACACGTGACGTAGAATGATGTATAGATTAATAGGATTAAACATCTTATTCATATAAGATAACATTTCAGTTTTAACTCACCATGTGTATAATGTCTGTTAGTATAGGGACTGAACAGTGTTGCTACAGCCATCATTGAAATCTATGTATTTATAAATCTATATATGTGAAGAATTTAGGCATGGAAATATCTTAGCCTTAGAAATAATTTTACGAAATTTGAATAACCTAATCTAAGTTTTGTAAAATTATGTTGAACAAAGCGTATGGATAGAAGTACGTCATATATAAGCAAGGTTTCAGTTGGTCAATAAACTTGGGATTGGGTCACCATATATTGGCATTCATGCCCACGCACATATAAACACGCACACACACAAGCATGCATACGCGCGTGGGCGCATACACACATCCGAACACACATACATATACATATAAATATATAAGTTAAATAATGAAAAGATTGATAATCCGTATGGATAATCCAAATGAGGATGTAATCCAGAAAGCTCTATGTCAAATCAGAGCAATTATTAATTCAATTTAAATAGAAAACAGAAAATATTAGCGTAGCATTGGTACAATTATTAATTCGATTTAAATAGAAAACGGAGCCATTATTACCCTTGTTTGTCTGTTTTCTATTGAATTTATATATACTTACATACATATAAAATTTCATCTAACTCATATTTCTGGTCGCTTCTAACTTGCAGAGGATAAAAGAAACATCAAAAATGCCACTCACACAGATAAGTCAATCATTATAATTAGAGAGCAGCCATGTTGCGATAAACAATAAGACGCCCAATGTAGTCATACTTTTACGAGATAATATAATACTCTAGCAAGAATAAAGCCAGGGTGTTTATTTTGGTGAGCCTTAACAGATGTGTTTCGTATTATACTGGGGACTATTCAGTAGAAAATATTGTGAATCCGAATGAAGATGTTTTTTTACCCATTAATATTGCTGTTTATTAATTTTATAATTTATTATTGGTTATTTTCTTGTTGATGCTTATTATGACATTTTCTCCTTAAAACCACTCAATGCACCATTGGCTTGCATATATAAAAATTCAGACAAATAATAAAAAATATGGTTTGTTGATTGCATCTAGCATGATACAGACGGTCGCCTCTGGGTTTTAACTCCAATATCTTATTTTATATTTACATCCGCTCCATACCTTGATATTCAGAATTTGTAACCCATAAACATGACATACTAGAAAAATATATTTTATCATATATAATAATTATTTTGGATAACTCATCTTTGAAAATGGGAAAATTATAGCTGTCATAGATTATATATATATATATATATATATATATATATATATATATATATATATATATATGGAAGAAATATATATTTAAGGTGTGTTATATTTATGGGATAAAGTACTCAAAATCAGAGATAAAGCCTATGTAAATATAAAAGCGAAAAATTCAAATCAACACTCAGAGGCGACAAGTTGTTTCATGCTAGACGCAATCCTCATGACGTTTGACGATTGTGTCTAGCACAAAACAGCCTGTCGCCTCTGCCTGCTGAACTCAATGTTCGCTTATATATATATATATATATATATAAATATATATATATATATATATATATATATATATATATATATATATATATATATATTAATGTGGATATCAGAGTATACTTATATGTGTAGGAATGTTCTCAAAGATTATGACTATTTATTTGTCCAATTCAATCGGAAAATTTCCTTCCAATGTTAAATATATTAAAAATATTGAAATATATATATATATATATATATATATATATATATATATATATATATATATATATGGTGGTATGTCATATATTATGTTAAACGTAAATGTGTTCCTATTTTTATATATATATATATATATATATATATATATATATATATATATATATATATATATTCTTTTTTGTACTATCGATTAAGTAAAATGCGCATGCGTGTTTGGTAGGATAGAAGAAATCAAATACATATGTTCATGAATATTGTATATAAACACATGAATTCTAATGTAGATTCAACTATGGCGTAAATTCAGCCTTCCTAATGATTGTTCAATATTTATGATCTAACACACTTTCTGTGGCAGTGATACCTTTTAAACATACGTCACCTCATCAACAGGTTTGACAGCGTAGAATATTGAAATAATTAGTTTCAAGCACGTAGGAAAAGGTTAAAACACAAGGTTAATGCACATTATAAAATCGCTTCATTATTCAGAGAAAGAAGAAGAGTTGGCACGGAAATGACATTGAGGGGAATACAAAATGTGAATAAGACGCTGAGAAACTTCATCGTTACCGACACGTTTGTTTATAGAAATATATAATAATATAATCCCAGTTCCAACTTTAGATAATATGATTCGGTAAGTTTCTGAATATTTACTCTGTAAATGCTGAAAGCCGCTTCTCAAACATTTACTATTCATCTGTGAATTATTTTCAGGCGATTTCACGGCTAATCCTCAGACAAAGTTCTAAGCGGAATAATAAAAATCTGAATGTACAAGTATAAATACAAGAAATGCCTAAGAACATTCACAAACAAGACAAATGGTATATATATATATATATATATATATATATATATATATATATATATATATATATAGTAGAATATATATATATATAGTAGTAATTAATATAGTATATATATATAATATATAGATATATATATATATATATATATATATATACATATATATATATATATATATATATATTACTTCTATCTATTAATTCTACACACTGCAACAACGCCTACCCATTAGGCATTGTTCAAGCAATTGTTAAGTATAAAATTGCTGAATTTAACAAAGTGAATACTGGTATAGTAAAAGATGTCCTGTTTACCTACACCTTCCTTGGCTAGGTAGCATCAGTGATAGGTTTGCAAAGCAAGTTTCTACCGCAGTTCAACATTGTTACTTTGCCGCTAACACTCGTGTTGTTTTCTTTGACAGGCCTGTTTTTCAGTTTATACCTAAGGATGTTCTCCAACCACATCATAACAGCTCATTAATTTATTCCTTTAAATGTATTTGCGGTTCGCACCACATAGGGAAAACGGCGCAATCTGTTATTATAAAACAACACGTTACTGCGAAAAGCCGAAACCGGAAGTACACACTAGCGGACATTTTGACCAATGCATACGCATTTTTCATCGCATAACACCTTATGAATAGCCATAGTTGTGCTGTTAGTTTTAATGCGGACGATTTTACCAACCATAGCATGTCCCACTCAACTTACCACCTAAAAGTGTTGGAGGACATCTATATTCTATCAGTAAATCCTTCTCTTTGTTAGCAGAAGGACTTTATGTTAGCCCTCCAAATAATTACCATGTAAATATTTTTTTCTTCTTCCCAACAATAAACTTTGTCCATGCTTTTATTATTATTATTATTATTATTATTATTATATACTTTACCTCGATTTAGCTCGTTGAACGAGGTACGAAGCCGGAAAGCTGGCCCATTTTGCATTTTTTTTCTTTTTATTACCATGAGTGGTAATAATAAAACTAATTTTGCCTGTTCATGGCAGTGATATATATATATATATATATATATATATATATATTAGGATATATTATATATATATTATATTTCAGTTATTAATGTTCAGTTTATATATATATATATATATATATATTCAACAGAATGACGAGGTTTTTTCGTAAGACTTACAATTTTTTATGGAAATTTGTGCATGAATGTATATCTATTTCTATGTATTGCTAGTAAATTAGTTAAGTTGTTTTTGTGAGGTCTCTTTTGTACTCATAGATGCGTTTTTTTTTTTAAAATTTCTGCTTGTATCCCGAATATATCGGGAAGAACAGTTTTTGAATTTTATTTTATAAATGCCTTCTTCCGAAATAGTAGTATTGCTATTAGTGTTTGAGGATCTGATTATATCCATAATAATTTGGGAAATGTTTGTGATTACTTTAAGATTATTTAAATGGGATAGGTTGTTCTAGATAGTGGACGTGACGGATTTGGTCAGTAGTATCATACATCTGTTTTCATTTAATTTATTATTGCGGATTATGTTATTATATTTGTTCCGATTATATATTTTTCATGACTATATATATATATATATATATATATATATAAACTCCAAATCTTTACATCTGACGCCTCCGGCTATTCTTTGAAATTTTATTCACAGTATATTTATTTTCTTCGAAGTAGTGGAACTTTCTTCAGCTACACACTCTTTCAATATCTTTTGTATAGACGTGAAGTTAATACCTTGTTCCATTTAGGATTATTTCCCGTTCCTTTATGCATCCTCCTTCTTTTTCATTCCCTGTAGATCTTTTGTTATATAGTGGCATTATCGCGTTTCTTGGGGTGAATTTGTTTATATATATATATATATATATATATATATATATATATATATATATATGTAAATTATTAGGGAGGATTTGATAATTATATTTAAGTAATTCATCGACTCTAATGAAATCTCAACAGAATGCAGAAAGCACTTATTACGTTTCGTCCTATATTTGGGACTCATCAGCAGTCTGCATTACCGAGAATTGAAACCCTGACAGTTAGGTTGTTAAGCAAACATCATACCACCTGTTCCAATGGGCCTCGAACAGATTGCAAATCAGACTGAACAAAGCGCCGCTAACTCACATATTCCGTGGTGGAACTCTACTGAGTTCTCTCTAACCATAGGACTATATAATTATCACACGATATTTTGGAATATGCGAAAGTCTTATCGATTAACTTAAAGACTTCATTGTCTATTTATTCCTGCTAATTTCCCTATATTTCATTTTGTTAAAAATTTATTACAAATTTATTTGCAATATTTTTATAAAAATTCTGATAAATAGTACAGAGCAATAATTTTTGCTATATGCTTGCCAAAACATGTGTTATCAAAAAAATTAAAAATAAAACTACACATGATAGAATATATTACTGTTTGCGAAAGAAGCATTTTTTCTTTTTTATCGAAGACCATATATATATATATATATATATATATATATATATATATATATATATATATATATATATATTATAAAAAAAATACGTTTTATTGTATAGTAACCTCTTATATTACCATTTTCATAATATTTTTTAATTAAATTTATACTTATATTTGAGCTGAATGCATACACCAGCCTTGCTTTTGTTATGAATTTATATTTAATCAATTGCTCGACGTCTGTTTTGTTGCGCGCATTATTTTTCTATCTTATGTTGGCCTCGAGTGATGTCGGGAATTTCAAACTCAGGAGAATCTAAGGATTAATTCGATTTGAGTTCCTGTACTTGTATAATCGAATACAGAATATGAGTTATATTTTAAGAATTTACGCAGACAAATAACTTTGGAAGGCAAGAACCATATATATGAATGGATCAAATAATTTTCTACTGACGTCTCAGTCGTTTAAAGACGAATTGCAAATGAATACTTTTATAAAGTGAGTCGGGAGGTCAGTCTATCTATCTTTAAATTTATGATAATAATTCCACTAACATCAGACTGAGATATTATTAAAAATTATTTTTCATTGGATAGCATTCCTTCAGTTCGTGGGCAATGGTGTTTCTTCTCAATATCTTTCACATTTTATATCTCATCATTATTTATTTTTATATCTCTCTATTTTCCAAGCTTTTACGCAAGATTGTTACGTAGACTATTCTATTATTCCCTCTGCCGTTCATGCTTCAAGTATAGCCTTTCCTTTTCTGCCCAAGTAAATTCAACAGTTTTTTTTTCTGATGATATGGGCAATGCTCCTTTTTGTGATTTCCTTAAAAATTTGACGTTTATCACATATTCAGTCCATGGTATTTTCAGAGTCTTTCTACAGAACCACGGCTATTTAACTTCGCCTCTCCTTCATCTATGAGGAGATTATCCGATATTCTTTCTCGTAACGGAGGTCCTATGTTGGATAAGTGGACAGCCCACATTTCATTGTTTCTACCAAAAATGTCTTGTTTCACAATACGTTGCTTAATATGTATGCATAACATTTGAAATGTATCTTTCGTTATTCTTATAAAATTTCAGATTTCGTTGTCGCAGTTCATGTCCTCTTTTTAAAATATTATAGATATTTAATTTTTTTTTCAATTTTTTGCTACTGTCGTCTCCAATTCGATGTTCTTATTTGGAATATTCATTTTTTCCGACAACATTATATATATTCTTTGTGTAAATGATTGTTAGACTTTTCTTCTTGTTTCCTTTAAAGCCTTTATATATATATATATATATATATATATATATATATATATATATATATATATATATATATATATATATATATATATATATATATATATATGGTATAAGATATCAGCAGGAGAAAATTTTAATTTTGCCGACATGTTTCATCTTCCAATTTTTTTTCAATGCAAAAATGGAACTGAATTTTTTTTGTTGTTACACTTATATTACAGAATCCAAATTTACAAAAGAGAGACACTTCTGTGTAAGCCTCCGTCTAGTTAAAACTAAAAAAAATATTCCAGTTGTCATATTATACCAATTTGTTTTGTCCACAGAATGGATCTGGGAATTTATGCATATATATATATATATATATATATATATATATATATATATATATATATATATATATATCGGGTTTAACTGCATAATTGTACATTTATTAGATTAAGATCTGAGACGTTGTGTCTCAGAAATAATTAAATATATCTTGCTCGAATTCTCCGATGATTTTATAAAGCTATTGGAGACTGGGTAGAACTTTTAGAATGCATATTTACTCTAGAGACTTAACGGAAGAATCGGGATTACATCGATCATAAACGAAAACGACATGTTCCTCATTAACTATTCATAAATAAGGAACGCTGCATCATGAAGGTTTCAAATTAAGATAAATATAGTAGAAAATTACATTACATTTTACAAATACGATGTAATTTTCAAAGATTTTTTCACTAGTATTTGGACTGTAATATCTGAAAATTCTCTCCTACGTGGCAAAAGACTTTTGGATTGATTTTTATATTTTCCAATTGATCTCTTTTGCTCTAAGATGAAATGATGGCCCCATTTCTGTTCTGACTTTCTGATTCAGTTTTCTTTTCTGCATTTCCGTCTTTTTTAAACTAATTAACCATTCGCTTAATGGCGCTTGAGAGGACTTTGAAGATGAAAGCCAAACTATGAATGTTGGTACCATAACTCAAGGCCTAAAAGATCTTGCCCGTCTCACCATTGCACATTTGGGAAGATATAGTTCGGTTGACAAAAAAAGACATTGGAAATAATTTTCACCTAGCCCAGAAATCTAATCCAATGTTTAAACAAACACAGATTATAAACACACCTTTAATAAAAGCAGACAAACAACTAAAAATATCAACAGTATTGTTATCCGATCTGATGCTTTCATTATTTGAAACAAACATGAGTACAAATAAAAATAGCAGACCATTTTGAACGATCCTAATAAATTTTAAAAAGTAAAATAACAATACCTTCCAACTTTAAAAGAAACACATATCAACAAACTTATTGCTGCTAACAAACCTGAAATAGGATCCTATAAACTTCATAAATTGTAGGTGACTACCAACCTGGCTACCCTTGAGGAAATGTAGAAATACATATAAAAGGTTCATCCCCTCCAACCTATCATTTCACAAATGCCCACACAAGTATATTACGTTTCGAAAATCTTTAACAAATCACTTACTCCTTACCTCCCAGGCAAATAATGTATTAACTCCACAAACGTATTTGTAAAAATCTTTCATGCTGAAAAACCAAACAACCAAATGATTGCATCATTTGACGTTCTCATGTAGAATCACATGACACCTGATTTCAGTTCCATTAAACGACATTTCTCACAAAAACATAGCCTTGTGTATAATATTAGATAGATATTAGTTGATAACAAAAGAGTACACACAGTAAAAAAATAACTCAAAATATTAGAGGCCTTCATAATTAAAACAAAGCAACATAGACACATTAAAATTACATTTCAAACCAGTCCTAACATATTACAATGCATTTAAATATACGGTTCGGTTGATAACATTTCTTTCACAAGTTCTCATGCACGTCGTCATAGAACAGCATTCTAAATTTACAAAATGCGACTGCTATTCCGTGACAATTATCGTTGCATAGCAAACATCTTTGTAAATAAAACAGGATGTCATATTTGACGGTGAACATATCTTGTCAAATCCTAATAACCATTCAGACGATAGCTTAGATGGAGATATAACATTAATAAAGAAATGTTGGGCCATTTTTGTCTTAATTTTCCCTGAAACTTATTATTATACGAAGCCTTGAAAGGATCATGATAAAATATACGATACATTCGTTGTTTTTTTTAATATCTAATATCACGTTTGAATAATTATCTGATGCCCTATATATATATATATATATATATATATATATATATATATATATATAAATATATATATATATATATCGATATATAATGAATTGTGCAAAGCCCGACAATTATTTAAATATATTTTCTGTTTATATGTTATTTCATAGATAAAATTAAGTAAATATTATTTTTATAATAAAAAGATTAAGTACCATTTAACGGCCAACATTTCCGAGAAATTTCCTAGAATATATGTGTTCTCTGACAGGAATCATCTATTTAGTAAGGACGAATTACTCTTTCACGAATGCTCATATATGCTTCATGTCTATCTTAGCAATTCGACATTACTAAACAAATGCTCCCTCTGTATCTAAATGTCATAGCCCGTCAGACTATATGTTTTTTTCCGTCTAATTAGAGATTCAGATTCCTTTCGAAGATTACATATACTCTGTGAAATTTACCGGATATCCAGGCCGTTAAATGTTGTTAATTCGTTCTATTATAAATAGATCATTTACTTAAATATATGTATTTAAAAATAACATATGAACAATATATAATATATATATATATATATATATATATATATATATATATATATATATTATATATATATATACCTTTACACCTGTTAAAAAGATCGACAGGTATTTTTGAAGCAGACAATAGGCAAACATAACTACTCCTATTGTAGAAAATAAATAAATCAAATATCTAAGAATAGGCTGATACATCAGAAGCATATATACACACACACACACACATATATATATATATATATATATATATATATATATATATATATATATGTGTGTGTGTGTGTGTGTGTGTGTGTGTGTGTGTGTGTGTGTGTGTTTGTGTATTTGCAGAACGTTTTCATTGCGACATATTTCTTTGAAGAATTTATACATGTTTTGTCTAATTATTTTCTGTTGCATCCTTTCATATTCCAGGATAAGTCTTTTTGTGTCGTTATTGAAGGACGGCAGAAAATCGCCGTGTTGACACATATACTTTTAATGTGAGTACTTTCGACATAGCACGATGTCATCATCAGGGTATTGTTTATTGCAAGACAAATATTGTAGCGTTCACTAGTGTTGAAGTCAAAATCGTTGCGTTCATCTGAAAGTTGAATTTCGTCCTTGAGGAGTGATGAACTCTGAGTCAGTGCGTGATCATTGACACTGTTTAAAGGGGTTTAACTAAGTTTGGTTGTGTTTTTTTTTACGAAATAAACAGCAAAATATATTTATGTAGCACACACTACAACAATGTTGTCTCGGCGGATAAGTTTCTATTTGAATAATATGTCCAATATTTCTAAACGTTTACAACAACTTACCTGTCCATTTGTGCAATTCAAAAAGAATATATTGTCGGAAAAACTTCTCTAATTTTTCACGAAAAAAATGTACATAAACTAAAATTTCCTACATTAAAAAATTGAAACTAAACATTAATAAAAATTAATTATGAATTTTTCACAAATGTTTTAAAATTTGTATAATAAATAGTTTGAAATATTCAGGTTTGCATTAATTTGTTTTTACTACTTATTTCTTGAAAATACTCTCCACGACGATAAGTAGACAAATGAAATGTCAAATGCGATCAGTATCGTAGTGCATGTTCCACTTCGGCGTCATCACATGGCCCACTGTACGCCTTGTGATCAAGTGAGGACTCTTTAAAAATATCTTGCAGCATACGATGTTGAATATCCTGTACGATTCTAGTGAGCGAAATAAGTAGCAGTCACCAATTCAAGAAAGCACTAAAAACTTACAGGGTCTTACAATGAATCATGTAATTTAAAATTGGGAAACAATTGATACAACTATCAATAAATGTGCATGTGATGAATGTGAATATGTATGCCTCTCCAGTAGTAGCCTCTTTATCCACAAGGAAAAATATTTTTAGACATTTGATAAATATGATCATAAGGACACTACAAAATAGTTTGCCCTGCACAAACCACTCTGATATCTCAAGACACATTAAAATCCAAAAGCAACCTAAAAGCTCTTTACGGAATAACTTGTTTTACCACATCTGAAATAAACATTTCAAATGACTGTAAGCTTCAAGAGATATGGTCGCTTTCACGAAAACTAACACATTGATAAACTTGCCAGACATATACATGTGTGGTAAATTGTGCAGCCAGATCCAAGATTTACAACATTGACAGAAACTATTTAAAATACAATAGATCAAATCGGAAAGAAATAAGAGTCTTCAAAAAAGAACAATTCAAAGAAATTTATACATTTCTTAGGAGTTTTAAAATAAGATAACGAAATAATTAAAAAAGATCGTGCTACTGTATTAATGAACAACCCTGTTGAAATAATGGTATCATCTATCGAATGTGTTTTATCATTAAGCTCGTGTTGTTCGTTTTCAGCGAATACCTTTCGAATGATCTCCTTTTCAGTATTTCTCAAATGCATTCTACGTCCAGTCTTAATCGAATTTTGACCTGTGGGATATAGACAAAAAAGAATTGCTTAATAATTTAATATGTGGAACACAAAGGATTAAAAAATAAACTTTCTGACTAAAATCTCTGAATACGTAATCCCTTTTATCAAGTTATCTTTCGAAATGAGGTCGTATTCAGGAGAACAATATTGGCTCATTAAGCTGTTCTATATTTAAAAAAAAATCTTAATACATTTCCTATTTTGTATGGTTTTCTGTTCAGTTCATCCTGAGAATATCCCGCTTATGGCATGATAATTCTCTGCTCGGATTCAATGTGTTGAAAAAATATATGACATTACCGAGCTAACATATACCACGACAATGCACACGGAATATTTGATATCATATCCAATTTTCTAAGACAGGTTAACATATAGAAATGTTATAAAGATGACAATACTCATTGAACTTGCTGTTTAAAGAAAGAAAAATAAAAGTAAACTGAAAGAATATAAATGTATATTTTGTATAGCAAAATGAAAATGTATTAGAATGCAAATTTTTGGACGTTGTTAAAGAGATAATGCAAGACATAAAAATGAATAGTATAGCTTCTATAAAAAATGAATACTATAAAAAGTTTGAAAAATATGTTTATAATTGAGGAAAAATGTCTAAATTTAAATAACGTGTTTTCTAAATAAACGAACTCAGAGAAAGTTCCTCAAAAAAGAATGGAGACAAAAATTGAGAAAGAATGTATTATTCAAATATTCAGTGAAGTACTTAAGGCTTTTTTCACTAAATGCCATCTGTATTATGTGCTTAATAGTTAAATTTAGTTTATCATCTGTGAATTTATTTATTAAATATGTATTAATATCCTTCAAGAATGTAGCATTCAGTCATAAAATATAAATGGTCGTCATTAACAAATATTAAATAATAGTACATATATCATAAACTAGTATTCTAAATTTAGATATAATAGAACCGGTTGACAAACAAGGAAGTTCTCAGCATAAAGATGGAAAAGCTAGAAAATATCATGACGCACAGCGACTTAAATTGGCAGGACACCTTTCTAGAATTTCAGGCATCCACCTGTCCAAACAAATTCTCATCTCAGATCTCGCATTTGAGTAGAGACTACGTGTAGCACCATGACACCGATTCAAGGATCAGCTCAAAAAATACGTTGCTGAGCAAATAAGTTCATTCCATCAATTAAGAGCCGTGAGCTGCAGAAAGAACCAATAGGATAAGTGGTGTCCACGGAAGAAAAAAACAGCATTCTTCGAAAACACCAGAAAACAAATAGAAGAGACTAAAAGAGCCAAAATAAAAACTAGATTTCTCCATCCTCTGAATCCTTCTATCCTACGCTACGGTGGCTGTGGGAGTTTCTTTAGCTCTAAAAGGAAATGTCAATGAGCACCCCAATAAGAGTTCCGGCATTAATGGCGATTACGACACTAAGCATAATGCAATATATTGATAGAAGCAGGTTTTTAAACAAAAGTGTTAAAAAGGGATATATCGTCTTCAAAAGTTTAAGGATCCTGTCATTCCTGGAATCCAGACAAAAATGCTAATGGATAGAAATAATTAACTGTGGGTTTACTGACGAGAATCAATATTCTAAAATGTTCAATATATTAAAGGTAAACAACGAACACTTCTCGTTTCAGTTTCCCAAGTCTCTTATATATATATATATATATATATATATATATATATATATATATATATATATATATATATAGGGAGATAGATAGATAGATAGATAGATAGATAGATAGATAGATAGATAGATAGATAGATATGAATTAATGCGTATTTAACATGATTTGCCCCGATATTTATTGAATATATATGAATTGCCTAAGGTGAAAATGAATAAAAATAATTTAATGTCCGGGGAAATTTCACGTACGTGATTGCAATGGAATTTTGAAGTCTAAAAAAGGTTTCGGGATACGTTGAAAAGACCTGTTGACATTTAGATTTCCGAGAGATATGACTTCTCATGAATGTATTCGTGAGTGACAACTGCATTTAGATTACAGAATACAACAAACCGAGACGATATTAAAAATAAGAAAACAAAAGCTAAAAAGGAACAATTACTTGCCAGAATCAAATATCGATGGTTATATCCTAAATGTGTGTGGGCGGGGGGCACGCTTCACCTGATACGAAAACTGAGCAGAGCAATGAAATCATAGAATTATATTTCTGTTCAAATTTATCGGTGGTTGAAGTAGATTTAATAATACTGTGAAAATTTCCATGAACAGAAGAACACACACACACACATACGTAGACGCACTCACACAAATACACACGCTTAAATGTATACTATGTTTGTTAAAAATCGAGTCCAATGTAAAAGGACACCATGGAAATGAAAGTATAGATATTATATAAAACGCACATAGTATAACATACTTTAACCAAAGAAAATGCTTCAACAAAAAAATAAGATAACCAAGACACGTAAATATGTAACAATAATAAAGTTCTGTGCTTTTCTCTCTTCTCTTGGAATAATATATCTTTTCGATTATATATATATATATATATATATATATATATATATATATATATATATATATATATATATATATATATATATATATATATAGCTGGAAGCAGCCTGTCACCTCTGAGTGATGACTTAAAAAAAAAAAACACACACACACACACACACACACATATATATATATATATATATATATATATATATATATATATATATATATATTAAGAAATGGACAAGGTCCGACAATTTATTTATTAAAGATATTTTTTATGTTTAACGTTGTTATTTATAGATACAAGTATTTAAGCAAATGCTCTGTTTATGATAAACAGTATTAAATAACATTTACCGGCCTGAATGTCCGAGAAATTTTCATAGAAAATATTCGTTCTTTGAACTGTTTATCATAAACAGAGCATTTGCTTAAATACTTGTATCTATAAATAACAACGTTAAACATAAAAAAATATCTTTAATAAATATATATATATATATATATATATATATATATATATATATATATATATATATATATATATATATATATATATATATATATATATATATAAGAAGTAGTGGATAACGGGTTTGGTTGAGGAATCGAGGGGCCGTGTTCGAATTCCTTTTGGATCCATTATGTTCATAGAAGTTTACGTTCATACCACGTATCTATGCCAAATCCTCTAGGAGAAGAACTCGACTGGATTCAGAATTTGGAGACCTAAGTTGGTATACTATGCTTGTTAAAAATTGAAGATTGAATCGAAAACAATGTAAAATTGCACCATGGAAATAAAAATAAAGATATTATATAAAACGCATATAGTTTAACATACTTCACACAAAGAAAATATTCTAAACAAAACTAAACTTATGTAGAAAAATGACTACACTTATGGTGCATGAAGCTGTCATCATTTTAAATTACATATGCTGTGTGCACACATGACCCTTCTATAAATGAGAGAATAGGAATATTGGCCTATTTCCAACAGAAAATCTTCAATAACATTAAATAGCAAGAGTAGCCGGACACCTGAACCTTTGTTGTACTTGCCTTTCAGCATACAACATATAGTAATGTTTTGCCGTTTTGTAATTTAATTTTTTGTCTCTTTATTTAACTTTAATTCTTGCATTTTAATTCTTTTGTAATAACCTTCGATATTAATGTATGTCCCCGATTCATATTTCACCTATTAGTGATCACCGCGATATATACTAAGTTAAAACTTACTATAGTCAATGCCATGACTATATGGCTATGCTGTCCTTGAATAGAGTACTGAATAATGAATTCTTAAATCAAGGATATATGAATATATTCACCCCCCCCCCCCCGAACTATCACATGGGCAGGACCAGCTTTCTGGCCTTGGTGGACAGTCATCCTAGAGCTGGTAACCGGAATATAATTTCCAGATTCAATTTGTGACTTCTATGTTACCGGCAGATTTAGAAATATTAAAGTCAAATCAAATATTACCGTAATACAGTTTGATATTGATGACTATTACACATGAAGGAACATTTTCTCTACTGCCCTGCAATTTGCTACTCTATACTCAGATATCATGGAGGATGAAAAAACATGATTATGAATGCAAAAATCAGTCCTCGTTTATAACGGAGATCAGTGAATTAAATCATCGAAGAAAAATTAGGGTATCACAATAGGTTCATTAGACACTGCTGGGTATTCTGACGTAAATTAATATTAAGGGCATGGGACTCTATAGAGATTATGACCTTATGGTTGTGAAGAAGTTGTCCAACTTTAAAATAGATAAATTATAAAGATAATACATAGAGATTTTAAATACCTAAATTTTAAAAATTGCTGTTAATACAAAAATAAGAAGGCAAACTTTCTCAATGTTACATTAGATTTAATGAATACATATCTTATAAAAAACAAATACTAATTTTTGTATATACACCCCAAGACAAATCATCCTCCATGTTTAATATGACACACATTCATCTATTGAAAAAAAGAATAAGTATAAATGTGGGTAATGAAATAAATATTCTATGATCATAGTACTTTTTACAATCATGCTAAAAGTATACTGACTATAAATTCCCTAACACCAATTATATAGAAAATGATCATAGAAACCTAAGAAGAAATAAGAACAGAAAAATCATTTGGTAAATTAATTATTTAGTCGTTCGAGGTTGATTGACTAAATAATTAATAGTAAATTAGGACAAAAATACCTGGTTTTAATAGATAAATAGGAATAGTAAACTGACCAATTTTTTAAATAAAAATACCCTAAAATTAAGTTAGTGCAGCATGAAACTTTAGGAAGAATTATAAAAAAAAAACAAACAAAAAACATAACAGTAAAATATTGTATAAATACTTATAAGAGAATCAAAGAAAAAGTGATTCTGAAATAAGAATAAACAAAGATAAAAAAAATATGTATCTGGAGGTAACCTGAAAATAATCCTATGAATAATGAAGACCGCACAGAATTCGTAGTTTACTAAAGCAGTATATCATCTATTAAGAATCCTAATATTGAGAAATTCTACGTAGGGTATTCAAACAATGAATTTAAAAATCGATGAAAAGAACACTTGGCTTCTTTCAATAATATTAACTAACGTAACCATACATCCGTCTCAAAATATATTTGGCAATGCAGAGTAACAAATAACTCACTAGCAATAAAATGGAAACTAATAAAGAAAAATAGATCTTGTAGATGTTGGATGGCCCATATCATTTATGCATAACTGAAAATGAATATATTATTAAGTTTCTGAAAAATAAAAAAAATAATCCTAAATCAAAGAAATGAAACGGCAATTATATGTAGAGATTTTCTTATATACTCCTTAAAAATAATTAAATATATAATAAATAATAAATATTATAAATAATTCATATATTTATATCTATTAGTTGATAATAAATTAAATAATTTATAAATGTGCAATTAAGATTTAATTTTACAATACGATATATTGTCTTTGAGTAAAAATAAACAGATAGTATTTTACATCTTTATATATATATATATATATATATATATATATATATATATGTGTGTGTGTGTGTGTGTGTGTCTCTCTCTCTCTCTCTCTCTCTCTCTCTCTCTCTCTCTCATATAGAAATATTAAACACCTACCGAGGCTTAATCGACTTTAAACTTTGACAAACTTAGATCCAATCACTTTCTTCTTTCGAAAATTAGCCAACAACTCCTTAAGAAAAAATGGGAATTCTCTTAACAAAGCAAACTTAAATTGTGAATATAGCAAATCATTTTTTCCAATTTATTCTTAACGTCACTTGAGGATGAAACCGGGCAACGAAGTACAAATTTAGCTTTTAAAGTTAATTTTTGGATTTATTTTCAGTTCCGAAACAGTAATTTTTGTGTCGCAATGGAGATATATATTTTTAAAATATAATTATAATATTATGCTACAATGTATCCACCACTGTTCATTTTTTTATATAATATTACTAAAGAACTCTAGATTTTAAATCTGATTCAACTTTTCATATTATTTGAACACACACACATGTTAATATATTATTGCAAAAATGTTATAAATATGTATGCATAGGTTTGTTTGTATCCAATCATGTTTGCTTAAATAATCTAGATATATTTTGTCTATTTATATTTTAATCTTTCAATTCACGGATCACTTTCTTAATGTCGCCATTAAACTCATAACGGAAGGCTCCGTATTTTTTTTTTTTTTTTATTTATTTTCCCTAGTAATTTCATTCTCATCCATGAACATCTTCAGATATGAATTGCTAAGACAATTGTAAAAGTAAATAATTGATAGTTGCGATTGTTGATAAATGCACATGAAACAACCTCTGTTGATTTAGAATTAACGTTATCATGTTTGGCTACTTAATATTTGTTATTTTTTAAAGTGTTATAATTTAAGGATTTTAAAACATTGCTGTAATTGCATTGTTTCGAAAAAATTACAATTTAGGTATTTAAAAGCTTACAGTAATAGACATTTGCTATACAAATAATTAAATTATTTACAGTTAGATGTACTCTTCCCATATAGAGGCATCAAGAATTTGAATTTTTTTTTTTTTTGTTTTACACACACACAAACACAAATAGCCCCATATATATATATATATATATATATATATATTAAGAAATGGACAAGGTCCGACAATTTATTTATTAAAGACATATTTTTATGTTTAACGTTGTTATTTTATAGATACAAGTATTTAAGCAAATGCTCTGTTTATGATAAACAGTATTAAATAACATTTACCGGCCTGAATGTCGAGAAATTTTCATAGAAAATTTTCGTTCTTTGACAGGATTCGAACCTGCATCCTATACGGAACCGTCATATACGCTGTCGTGCCTTACCCTTAGGCTACAAAAAGCGTTCGGTAGACAAGGTCAATTTACTGCTTATAAACTCAATTTTCCATGAATCTCATTTTACATTCATAACTGCTCTGGCGTATCGAATGTAAACAAATGACGTCATATATTCGGAAATGGACAAGGTCCGACAATTTATTTATTAAAGACATATTTTTTATGTTTAACGTTGTTATTTTATAGATACAAGTATTTAAGCAAATGCTCTGTTTATGATAAACAGTATTAAATAACTTTTACCGGCCTGAATGTCCGGAAATTTTCATAGAAAATTTTCGTTCTTTAGACCTGCAAACCGGCATCGAATACGGAACCGTCATATACAAAGAAGCGTTTAACGTGCCTTACCGCTTAGGCTAAAAAAGCGTTCTATAAAATAACAACGTTAAACATAAAATATGTCTTTAATAAATAAATTTTCGGACCTTGTCCATTTCTTAATATATGACGTCATTTGTTTACATTCGATACGCCAGAGCAGTTATGAATGTACGAGATTCATGGAAAATTGAGTTTATAAGCAGTAAATTGACCTTGTCTACCGAACGCTTCTTGTAGCCTAAGCGGTAAGGCACGTCAGCGTATATGGCGGTTCCGTATAGGATGCAGGTTCGAATCCTGTCAAAGAACGAAAATTTTCTATGAAAATTTCTCGGACATTCAGGCCGGTAAATGTTATTTAATACTGTTTATCATAAACAGAGCATTTGCTTAAATACTTGTATCTATAAAATAACAACGTTAAACATAAAAATATGTCTTTAATAAATATATATATATACGTTATTTTTATGGATAAAATTTATTTGAGAAAATGTTCTGTTTAATTAAACATTTAAACATTGCTAAGCTGAATTTTCTCTCTGGCTGAATGGTTAACAGCTCGCTGGGATATATAAGGTTTTCCCTATCGAATACAGGATGTATTGCTTTCGGAGATCGAATATTCTCCGAGATTTCTCGATTATTTAAGCCAATAAAAGTAATCTCTTATATTGAAACAATATCTACTTGAAAATATTATATCCATTAAGGTAATGTATAAACAGTAAATATATGAAAATATTATATCCATTATATATAATATATAAACATATAAATATATTATAATATTTATCGGATATAATCTATTTATATATATATACATACATATATATATATATATATATATATTCAAATTTATACAATATGTATATCTATTCAAATTTATTGCAATATATATATATCGGCTGTCCTCACGGTTTCGAGCGTGACCACCTCTTTTATTTCATGTTCTCACCCCCTCCCACTCCCCTCAAATTCTATGTATTCGTAGGTGACTCTTCAGGCCAGCCAAACTGCGACAAATTTTTCCACGGAATTGGCATACTCGATCAGTTTTGTTTACAGTGACATTATTCGGGTGCACACTAGGTTTTGCACATTTACGCAAATTGCTTTTGAAGCCGGCAAAAGATAGGCACAATTTTCCGTATATATCACAATTAACGTGGTGAATTTGTGGACCCGGTGCTGGACCCTGTTCGCCTTTACGAATCAGACGTTTGTAGACACTGTACTGCATACGGCTATTCTCAAAGGACTCAATGCTTTCGTGAATTACTTTCCGCCACTTACTTCTATCCAAAGCCATTTTTCCCATTGGTCTACAGATAGTCCGGATTGTTTCAGATGAGTTTTCATTGTATCCTTAAATCTCTTCTTCGGCTTTATGCATTTCTCTTTCCTTCCCACATTTCACCATAGAACAGCCGTTTTGGTAGATGGCTGTCATCCATACGCGCAATGTGACCGACCCATCTGAGACAATTTTTCATTAACATCGACTGAATGCTTGGAAGCCCTGCTTCCTCTAATACTTCTGTATCCGAATCATGGGGCTGCCATGTGATATGAAGTATCTTTTTCAGACACCCGTAATGGAAGCCCTCAATATGTTTTAGTTGATGTTTATAGAGTGTCCATGTTTCGCTTGCATACAGGAGGGCCGTCAAAACACATACTTTGTACACAATGATTTTCGTATGTAATTTGATACCATACTGGGACCACACACGTTTTTTTAAGTGCTGAAAAAGACCAAGAAGCCCTTTCAATGCGGAAAAAGATTTCTCTGTTGAGGCTGCATCCTTCACGCTGGGTACTGCCAAGATATACGCATGAATGTACTGCGTCTAATTTATTTCCTTCAACGAAGATAGTTGGTTCCATATAGGTGGATCCGGGTGCTGGATCATACATGACGACTGTTTTTTTTTTTAGTTAATCCTTAAACAGAATGAGTTACATGCAGATGCAAAATGGTTCATAAAGCATTGCAGCTCATCTTCAGAATGTGTAACGATGCCACAGTCATCTGCGTAGAGCATCTCCCTCACCAATGAGGAAGAGACTTTTGTTTGAGAAAGCAGTCAACGGACATTATATACACTGCCAGATGTCCGATATCTGATGTAAATGGCGTTTGGGTTTTCATAGAATGCCACGAGACTATGGCGAAGTAGATATTGAATAACATGGGTGAAGAAATGTCACCCTGTTTGACCCCATTGTTTATAGGTATTTCTTCAGATAGAGTGCCATTAAAGCTAACTCTAGCCTGCATTCCGTCATGAGGAGAACGAATCAGACCCTCAATTTTCTCAGGGCAGCCCAGCTTTGATAAGATCTTCCAAAGAGTTGATTTGTTTACGGTGTCAAATGCTTTTGATAAGTCAATGAAACACTGGTACAACGGAAGATTTTGTTCTTTGCACTTCTCTTGCAATTGCCGAGCACTGAAAATCATATCCACAGTGTCACGGCTTGCACGGAAACCCATCTGTGATTCTGGTAGTATTCCATTGAGAATTGTGTGAACTAATCTATTTAAAATAATCTTTGGAAAAACCATTCTAACAGTAGACAGCAAATATACACCCCTAAAATTGCCGCAGTCTAACATGGAACCCTTCTTATACAAAGACACAAGTATTGCATCTCTCCAGTCTTGAGGTACATCACTTCCCCATGCATTTAGGATGACTTGCTCCAGGAGATCGACCATTCTCTCAACGCCATTTTTCCGAATCTCTACTGTTATACCATTCATTCCTGGCGCTTTGTTGTTTTTCATTTGACCCACAGAAGCTTCTATCTCACATTTGGAAGATACTTCATCAAGAGCCATAATTGGATCGTGTTGCTTAATGAGATCTAGTACAGATTCATCAACGACTGGATGGCGATTAAGGAGTTCGCTATAATGTTCGCACCATCATTTCTTGATATCCTCTGGTTGTCTCAATATGGTACCGTCTTTTGATTTGAGAGGAGCAAAAGTTGATTGCCCCAGACCATAGAGCTCTTTGATTATTTGGTAAAACAATCTCGAGTTTTTACTGTTTGCTGCAAGTTGCGCCTCTTCTGATTTCTTGAGCCACCACTGGTTTTGAACTTCGCGCATACGTGTTTGTGCCACTTTTTGGAAATCCTTGTATGTTTTTGTAGCTTCCATTTTTGCTTGGTTAGATAGACTTGATGACAATGTTTTCTGGAAAAGATTGCGTTTTGTTTTCAAGAAGTGCATCAATTTCAATTTTAATGTTCAGCAAACAAGGCATGTATTTTTTTTTCCCGAACTCCTAAAATGTCATGTGCAATATATATATATATATATATATATATATATATATATATATATATATATATATATATATATATAGTCAATATTATACAAAATATATATATATATATATATTTATACAATATATATATATATATTCAAATTTTTTAACAATATATATATATATTGTTAAATTTATATATATATATATATATATATATATATATATATATTCAAATTTATATAGTCAAATTTTGAACATATATATATATATATATATATATATATATTCAAATTTGTACAATATATATATATATATATATATATATATATATATATATATATATATTCAAATTTTGAACAATATATATATATATATATATATATATATATATATATATATATATATATATATATATATATGTATGTATGTATGTATGTATGTATGTAAACTAGTAAAACCATTCCCAAAATACCACAAGCCAAAAAAATGGGGAACCGGAAACCTTAATGCAAAAAGAGTCATATACTTCTCTCAAGACAGCAGAATGCAGTTCTGAGACAAGTAAATGTGCAAAGACCGTGAATCACAAAGGAAAATTGAACAAACGAAAGGAATTGAATCACTGAAGCATAAGATTAGCAGGATTGTGAACGAGAACGAAAATTACAAGTCCTCGATATTTTCGAAGCACAATGAGATGAAAGATGATATTGGTAAAAATAGCTGTGAGAAGTAAATACAGCAAAAATAAATCGCTTGAATACTGAACTGTAGTTTGGAATTATGAGGTGACGTAATTTCTTCGTTTGATCTCTAGTGGGAACCATAATTTATTAGTGGTGTGAAGTCTGAAAGTTAATAATACACAATTACTGAATACATAATATAATTAAGTCAAGATGGATAATGATATAGTTTATTTCTGTATTTTTTCCGCTGGGGATATGCAGATACAAGTACCAACAATATAAAGTATCGTTAATTTGAAGCAGATTTCTGACCAAAGGTATATGGATTCACTCGTCGATAACTTTTAGCATGAGCATCACCTGATAACTCACATATATTTTGACAACAGTATTTTCAGAGCTATATGAGACTTGTCCATCGAGAATACTCTGTTTATGTCTAATATTTGTACTATCTATTTGTATATACCAGTATTGTTATTATATAGAACCTAAAATACTCTGAAAAATATCATATTTTGATGATCTTCGATGTTCTCGGAGAGATGTATCGTAATGAAACTCTGCAATTTCAAATTTTTTTTGTCTCGCGATCACGTGATGTGAAATTATCACAGTGTTAATGCTATCATTTTTTTTCGTGATTGACCAAATCTACGTTTCCACTTTTCTAAACCAATTGATCAAATAATTTTTTTGCGTCTTTAAGCTGATTTGTTTGGAAAAATACTTTGACAAATCCATATTCTCTGTTTAATAATAACTTTAACTTTTTTTAAAATTTTATAGGACTTTATAACAAACAATATTTTTAAGAGTTTTTTTCTTTTTCTTTTATTTAAGTATGGAACATGCAACTGACAATGCGTAAATATTTTTTTCTGGAGCCAAATTCAACTTCTTTCAGCGTTTCTTCCTGTGGATAGTTCATAGTTCACTTAAACGCAAAGCAAACTGGAAACTGGATTGTTTTCTATGAGAAAGCTTAAAGAAAACTCATGCAAAAAAAAAAAAAACATTATTTTTTATTAACTAAGTATTTGGTATTTTATTTATTATAATGCTTTTTAAAATAATGTGAAGATTTTGTATATTCACTAATAAAACATTTAATTTAAAAAAATAATGAAAATTTATTGTAAAGCTATGCAGCTTTGTAAAACAGCATGTCTTTTGTACCCATCTATATGCTACTACTTCTCGCAATAATTTGACTCGTTCAACGTATAGATATTTTAGATGTTTGGCGGACGGACGGACGGCGGACCAATGCATGTCACAAAATTATATATATATATATATATATATATATATATATATATATATATATATATATATATATATATATATATATGGACAATATATTCGTTTCTAAAAAATATTTTCAGTATATTGATTTAGAAAAAAAGCGGAATACATTTTATGTATATTGTTATAACAGTTTATCATTCACTTTTTTTAAAGTATTTTATAGACGTGTCAATATTTCGCTCATTGATTTGCGCTTCAATATCGCAGGTTCGGGTTTCCTTTATTTGTACAACATGTCGAATGTAATTTAATGCTTTCTTATTGTTTTTCCTTTCATGAATACAGTTTATTCAACAGATGAAAATGCTGACATGACACGCTATCGTCGTGATTGCTTTTTTTATTTGATATTTCCAAAGACATGTCAGTTTAGATGCGGCTTACGGTCATATCAAATTGAAACACCGGTGATCGTACGAGAAACGGTTAAGCAAATGACTGGCCAGGACCTAGGCAGCTGACCGCTTGTGAATACAAGTGCTGTATGTGTCGATGGTATGATGGATAACGGCTTGGTATTGGGCATCAGAGTTCCAATTATGTTCTAGTTCATTATATTCACTTACACACCTTTGCCATTGGGAAATGTCTGAATGCACCAATTCTCCTCAGCTATGGCTTATTTAGTAGGACTTGTATCAATAAATCATCATCAACTCCAAAAAACTTCTTACAATCTTAAAAAGATTTTTGATACGAAATAGATATTAAAATGTTGCCAAGTCGTAACATTTCAATTTTGTTTTTTGTGCATATGTTTAAATTTTAATTAAAATGAATCAATGTTGGCCTTTTTCGTACACATACGTCTAATGCTACACACATTTCGAACGAATGTCGACTATCAAAATATGATTTCGTTGTTAAATTAATTATTCTGTGCCCATAAAGCAAAATAGAAGGGGCATGTCCTGATAAAATATCCCCTCTATTTTAATTTAATTAAAAATAAGATTAATATTATCGATTTAAAATATGTAAAACAGGACCTATGAATCACATGATTTTCGAGGTGTTAATGTGTTTACGAATTTCATATAATTACGATTATTTGGCCCATATTATTTCGTAATATATCAACTGTTAAATACTTTGTTCCAGTTCTAGTTATTTTTTTTATTTCAATTTGAATTTAAATCAGCCACTGTAAATTGACTATTATCTTGTTCGACATTATCACACCCTTACGGACTTAACCAGTGCTATTTTATTTTCGACGTAATACGCAGTGTTTCAAAAAATAGATAGAAGTTTTGTGTAAGTGATACATAGCTTGCAAACCGTGACTCGTAACAAATTAAAAACAAGATGGATATGAGGATACAACTAGTAACGTATCTACTAGGTTTATATATATCGATGGCTTTACGGGGCCTGAGTGGTGTAATAAATTTATGCTTAGAGATAGAAATGACAGGAAATGGAGGAAAGATAAGACACCCAATTTCTGAAAGGACATGGCATAATAAGAAAGAAAAATACTGATCCCCTCACGTTCTTTATGTCCTGTACGTTATGACAAATCATATTATAACATTATTTTTAACATTATCGTGGAAGAAATTAAAAATAATCTAAACTACTTTTTCCCGTGTGCTTTATATATAGTTATGCAAATTAATATAGGATATAATTTCCCGTGTTAAATATTAGACCGACATATTTTTTCTTGCATGCTTGTAAAATTTTAAAATTTTAGTGACATTTATGAATGGTGGGTATTGATCTCCACGTTTTTATAATATCTCGCTAGTCTAACCCTCCTTCACGATTAAAAGAAATATATTTAAATATCATTATCGTCGCCTGGAGAATCTTACTGTATATTATCTATATACGCTTATGTAACTATAACTCCAGATTTCCGCAAATATAAATTAGAGACATTTAAGTCAATAGAATTTCTTTAACATCATAGCGAACATTTCCTTTCAAAACAATTTTATGATATGAACAAAAGATTGTATCGTTATTCCTCAAGATATTATTGACAGATGTTTATGTTAAAACAGAGACTCTATGAATATGTTTCCTCATATTAAAAATGTTTGCGACACATTTTTGATAATAATTTATTCGTGTAGAAACATCCCATGATTACTATGTCTTCGAATTAGAATATGTTGATGTCTATTTGCTGTACAAGCGTACAGATTCAGAGCGTATTCCATTATTAAAGAACCAATTTTTTTTCGATAATCTTTTCAAAAAAAATTAATCATCATGAGGATGCAGGAACCAAAAACATAATGCTGGATGATGTGAAATAAATTATAAACTAATGTTGTTAATCCTGAAATTGAATTAATGTGCGAAAGTAGAATTTGATTCATTCCAGCAAGTGCCTTATGTGTTTGGTTGCATCATTCAGTGTTTCCAGCGGCATGTTTAATAAATGAGGTGAAAATGCTAATAGTCTGACTACTCTAGACGTGAAATGAATTTAATGCAAAAAGAATAAACATGTTTTTGAAACACTCACCGCTATATAAATATTATCAAATAACTATATTCCAATACACACATTTTTCTTAAATTTTGGTTTCTTTTAATCCTGTCTATACTTTTGTATTATCGTAACTGAGAAACAACTTGTTTATAAAATGTAATTTACTTTTGATAATAAATTTGACCACAAATTATATAAATTTGACATTTAAACTTTTTAAACAAAAAGCTTTGGTATACCGATGAATCAAAAAAAAATTCCATGTGGCATTTCAAATTCCAGTGTGATGTCTCTGTAAAAATAAAAACATGTAGTCAAATGAATATATATTTATGTTTCGATGAAAATCATATTTAAATTATATTGTATCAAATCTATTGAACGATCTAACAGTATTCTTTCATTTCAAGTGTAATGAAATATCTATGCGTTTTCTCAACATATATAGGAAATCACTTACACTTGTATCAAATTCAAGTGAAGAGCACATATATTCCCTGTGGAAACATATTAAGTTAAAAAATAAACAAAATTGTAATATTTACAGGCTGATATAAAAATTCATCATGTCAACTTTATTGCCCCTTCGAATATTTTTCGTTAATTGAATCATGTTCTGTATGATTTTAAACACTATTATTTGAGACGAGAGCCTATTTAAATATCACCTTGAGGAATTAAAATAATTTTAGTCGAAATGCAAGCATTCCTAGTGGCTCTCAATAACGCTAAATTATACTACCATTTAACGGAACATTCTATAAATTATATGCATCCCCTTCCAACGCAATATCGAAAGTAAATATTTTAAATTAATTATTTAGAATACATAAAGGTTTATTTTCAAAATTCCTGGAAGTGTACTCAAATCGATACCCGATGGATGAAAATCACAATGGATGAATAGTTATGGTAGTAACAACCAAAAATAAAGACATTATTCAAACTGTAAATAACTTTACATTACTTATTCAAGATTAAATGTAATTAAGTATTATTATTTTGTGTTGTTCCGTATAAATATTGTACGTGAATTTGTTCGATATTTTTTATCCTGTGACGCGAAGGGGCACCATGCGATGTTTCTGGGGCAAGATAGCCTGACGTAGTCCAACCCTCTCCAGGCTGGTCTTGAATTCAGAGTGTTTCATTCGCCTAGACCGGTTGCTAAACAAAGCTATAAAATCCAGTCTCTCCTGCATATTTACCCATGGAAATAGAAGATTCAGACCTTCCCAAGTTAAGCGAACGTAATGGATACGCCTGGAATTCGAACCCGATTCTCCGATTCCTTAATGCGAGCCGCTTATCCGCCATGCCTCCATTTGTCTGATATACACTGCGTGCCAAATTATTATCAAGATAACTTTTTTCTAATATTTCAAAAACCGTCCAATCAATTCACACAAAATCTTCACACAATGTTGGCAACACAGACCTGCGCAATCACTGAAATTTTCGTACTGATTTGCGAAATGTAAACAAACTGGCGCCATATTTGTTATCAGCACGGTGATTTGACCGTGCCAAATTATTAGAAAGGTTTAGTAAAATTCCCAGAATTGAGCAAACAAAAAGTTTATTAATGTTGCACGTGAATGTTTATGATCAAAAGAAGCTAATAATAAGATAATCAAATAAATAATAACATACAAACAAAGCACAGTTTTAAACAAATTAATAGGGAATGTGCTGAAATTACTTGAAGAAGTCGACGATCCATAGAATTTGTTAATTGTAGGATGTCATCTGCTGAAATGCCGCGATATATGTCAAGGATTGCTTCCCACAACTCAGCGTTGCTCCTGAATTGTCGTCCGTTGGCGTACAGTTTTCGCTTCATGATGCTCCAAATGTTTTCGATTGGGTTCAAATCCGGAGAATTTGCTGACCACTTCGTTTTCCGAGGTTCTTTGAAGCCTAACTGTTGCAAATATTCAGTAGTCTTGTGAGCAGCATGTGAGGGAGCATTATCTTGCATAAAAACAATGGCCCTTCTGAAGGTAATTCTTTGCCTTTTCATTGACGATTCAAGATGCTCCTTCATAAACGCTATGTATGCATCAGCAGTAATTTTGACGCCATCTGGTACTCTCCATGGGTCGACTGATGTTTTTCCAATAATACCACCCCAGATCATTATGCCTCCACCGCCTTGTTGGCGTCTCAAACGCTGATGGGGATTCTGTCCGTTCATTACCCAGGCTTTGCAACAGCTATTTTGCCCATCAAGTGTTGCTCGAGTTTCGTCTGTGAACAAAACTTTAGAGAAGTCAATCTTCATATTGTCCTCGGCCCATTTCAATCGATTTTGAATGTGATTTCTTGTCAACGGATACTTCGATACAGATTTGACTGTTGTTGCTATTTCTCTCAGATACCGACACCGAGTACTATTAGACACAGTAGGATCCCCAATGCGATTGAAAAGCTCTTGACCGGTAAGTCCAGGGTTCTTCGTGGCCTCTCGTTTAAGTCGTGACATGAGACGACATGGAATAACCCTCGGCTTGCCTTTTATCTGCCCTTTGCGTACTTCTGTACGGTCGGCGGTGAACTTTTTTACTGTTTGATGACACCTCCCTATCATTTTAGAAATTTCTAGGG
Organism: Acanthosepion pharaonis; assembly: GCA_903632075.3. NCBI lineage: Eukaryota > Metazoa > Mollusca > Cephalopoda > Sepiida > Sepiidae > Acanthosepion > Acanthosepion pharaonis. The sequence continues at coordinate 168,975 of CAHIKZ030000278.1, forward strand.
TAGATTTACCTTTTGAGAATTCTGAGGTGATAGTTTTCTTTTCAGCATCACTTAAACTGCTTTTACGGCCCATCTTTTCACTAAATTCTTACACTTTTCTAATAATTTGGCACGGTCAAATCACCGTGCTGATAACAAATATGGCGCCAGTTTGTTTACGTTGCGCAGATCAGTACACAAATTTCACTGATTGCGCAGAACATTGTTTTCAACATTGTGTGAAGATTTTGTATGAATTGATTGGACGGTTTTTGAAATATTAGGAAAAAAGTTATCTCGATAATAATTTGGCACGCAGTGTAGTAGTTACAATACTGCTAATAACATGCGCATAATTTTTAGAGTGATATATTTGTGAATTACTCAGTAAACCACGGACTATTTCCCATTCATACATCCTGCAATTAAAGGCTGTTAATTTTATTCTATCAAAGACATACATACATACATACATACATACATACATCTTTGTGTATGCATGTGTGTTTCTTTGTGTCTGTGTGCATGTGTCGATGTGTCTCTGTGTGTTCCCGTGCGCATGCGCATGCATGCTAATAACGTTCAGTTACCGTGTTTCGGTCATGAAGTTGTCTTTGGCCGAGCCCAATTAAAGCAACCCGAAACAGACGATCGGCTTTACTACAAATTTAGAAGCAGTTTCGTATCCTGTCAGAGGGCACAGTCTTGATTAAGAAGCTTGACGCCAAAACCCGGTAGATATCATTCGCGTGCGAGGTCGCAAACACGCATACACACACACACACACACACACACATGCACATAAAAACACTTACGCACACGCACGCTTGCACACGCACACATACAGGCATGTATGTATTCATCAAAGAGAACGAACGTCGTTTTATAGATTGTTTAATTAAATTCACTCATCATAACATGGCTGGTTGCATGTTTTAACGATTAAATAAAATGCTATATAATTTCAGAAACATAGTCGGTCAAGTTTGGTTACACTTGTCCATTATATAATATTTATAATTATATAATTTGGCGGTTTCAATTTTCACGGCTGGCTGGGAAATAAATTTCTATCATCCTGTCTTGTCTAATATGTATTTTCATAACTAGGAGGTGATGAGATCGATTCATGCATTTCCAAAGGGTATTAATCTGATTAGATTGAATTAGAATATCAATTCCATTCACAGATTTCACCTTCTAAGACTATTACCTTTAAGTTACCTATAAAATAAGGGAATCAACCAATATGCCAACAATTGATATTGGAAAAAATATTTTGATTTAAATTGCACTTCTGAAAATTATTGGATATGTAAAGTAACGATAGGTAAGCTTATTGAAAGAATTAAATTTAAGAGATATCACCCAATAAAATATGGGTAATTTTTAATCATTTTTATGATCGTTTAACATTATTATCAAGGTTGGACTTGAAATAAAATAAAACGGCCTAACATTGTATATGAAGAGAGATAAATGGCATACGCTGTAAAAGCTTTGGCGAGCATGTTTATTTTTGTTCTTTACTGAAAGGGCAGAAAGCTTCCATATGTAGATTGCCGTTTCATTCTGCGCGAACCGCTTGGCAACCAAGGCTATCGGACCTAGTGTGTGCTGCTTGTCAAAATAATGTTTCTCGTCAAATGCATTGAGATATTTATTTTCAATTTAATCCGTGTATTGAATATTGATTCCATATTTCGCCTGATTCTACTACTATGTATCTCGAAATTCTTGACAAAATCCAGAGAAATGATCTGCATTACAAACGATCTTGAACAGGTGTCTCCTCTACAGTCACTTTCTCAGTGACATGACGTTTTCCCTGTCTTTATATATGAATAAGGCAACTGTTCGTATGAGCTCTGCAACCGGTGCCCCAGGTACATGGATGTAAACGTGTTACTAGATTGGCAAAGAGGTCTCAGCGTTTTGATAGATGAAACCGCCACTCCTATTATAACAATTTTTCATCGCACTTAAAACCCTTCCGATTTCTTGCTTCCCTGATAATTACAATCTTCAAAAATTGAAATGCAAAGTTAATATGCAGCATCTATCTTCTTGAACCCTGTTCTTTTTCGTCTTTTCTTCAACCTTCCTCATTTTCAATTTTCTTATTCTTTTTCATTTTCACAACCCTGAAACCGGCTTCGTTCTAGTGGCATTATCGCCTTATTTGAAACGATTAAAGAGAAGCTTTTGCTTTTAGAAGAGATGCATTCTTAACTTTGACAATGAAATTTGTGCGTAAGAGAACGTAATAAGCCCGAGCGGAATTCGAACTCAATATTTCATTCCGAACATTTTTCCATTCCACCATTACAAGCACTGTAGTATACCCAGATAGGATATGCGTTATTAAAAAGAAAGAAACTGATATTGATGTATACTAAAATTTAATTAAGGCCATATGCTCTGAAAAGTTTTGTATACAAAACGCTGTAAAATTTTGTTCAATTTCACACGTCAATTGCATTCTCCATATCAAACCCATTATAATCAATCACAATCTTGAACTAAATGCTCAATTCTTTTATGAAATATAGATTGTGGATCATTTCGATAAGTTGTAAATATGCAAATTACGAGTAATGTTATAAAAATATATAAATCATCCTTAATAGAATGGTTTTACTTGCTACATCTATTCTCATATACTCCAGTACAATTTGGCCTTGTGTCAGGCAACATTAGACTTTAATAGTTCTATAGTTATCGTGATAATCGAAATGAAAATATATTTCTGAAAATGTGTCCCTAAGTATATTTCTTTAAAGTGGGAGAATTCATTTCTGAATTAACACTTATAGACTATCTTCAATTCTTCAATCACGAACCAGCTTATATCTAGGTTTCCGTCTGAAAAATGTAGGTAAACGGATTTTCATAAGAATTTACATCGATAGCTTCATTTATATCTGGAGGAAATGTTTTGAAGAACGACATCATTTTTTAAGCATCCAGTTGAATTAAAAAAAAACAAAAAAAAAACAGTATTCTTTCTTTTCAATAACGAATTATCACATAAGCGTTTTTTTTTTTTTTAAAGCTAGCAATGATATTTGTGTTTCTCTTTCTTAATGTTATTTTACGTAGAAAAATTCTGCGTAGAATTCAATTATTTAACACGAAATTTTATTAGGTGAATCGAAAATTGTCATGTTATCAAAATCTATTTTAAAGAGCCCTTGCTGCATATAAGCAATATGTTGGTAGAGGAAAATATACATTGTGGAATTTTAGTTATACATATTAGATAAATACGATACCTAGAAAATATATTAATGTCTTGTCTAGTACAAAAGAAAATAGTCATTAAAATACCTAGTTCTGCAATACTATATAATATGTATGATCCTATATACCAGTGAAGATATGCTGGACATATTTCTCACAAATGTTTCTTTTTTTTTTATATAGAATTATGTTATGAATACCAATAACGTAATATGCGAGAAACAAGAGGGTCTTAAAGAAAATGAAAACGAAAATACACGGTTATTTAGAAGTAGTGACATAGAGTTAATATTACTGGAGCTGATAAAGGGGAAATAATCTTGGATAAATTAACGCATAACGGGACATAACTGAGAAAATAGGATCAAATGAAAACAGTCAGTTACCTACATGAGGTGACTGTGTAATTGGGTGGCGGAACAGTGACCGTGAGGAATATTAAGATGACAAAATAACGTTGAATGTTGTAATTCTGCGAAGCTAGGGATGAGGGCTTTAATAGTCCGTATTATGTATGATCAGTGCATATAAAAGACCAGAGTATTAACCACAACTGAAATATGCTAATTCCGAGTATTTATTTGATGGTATTGATTTAAAATTGTAAACATACGCTGGAACTTTACATAAAACCATCAACTTTTAAGAAAAAATACATTCGAATTAAAAATACAGGTTAAATACAAACAAATGGGTACTGAAAAAATATGGGACACAGAAACCATGTTGTTTGAAATTACTAACCGAAGTAGAATTCTGTAAACTTTCAAAAGCTTCGAGAACCATTATGTCTTTGTGGATACTGAGATGATTTGATTTTTTTTTCAAGCTTCGTGATTAATTTTCAACTTGAGTAAATTTATGAGTTTGGCACTTGCAATTAATCAACACGTGCATTGCTCGGAACAAACAATTCACACATAATTCAGCTACTGCCTTCGGGTCTTCCTCTTGACGAATGTGAAAATATGTTTATGTACACACGTTTATTCCCTGCCAAAAAAAAAACAAAACAAAAAGCAAAACAAAAACAAAACAAAGCACACAAACAGAACAAAAACAGATAGAAAACATAGAAAACATAGAAAACAAAGTAGAAAAATATATATAAAACCGAATAACACAAAAAGAATAAATATAGATATATAACGCACATATAACAAGCAAAGAAAACAGATATAAAACACAAAACATAGAAAGTATAAAAATAAATGGAACGTATATATATATATATATATATATATATATATATATATATATATATATATATATATATATATATATATCTAAACTAAATTAGATATAAAACAAACGGGTTTCTAAAATACCTCATATCATCACTAATTTTACGGTTTCTTCAACTGAATGTATTGCATCCATACCAGGCTCATATGTAAATTTCTGATATGCAAAAGATAACTGTCTAACTCAAAGTAGATATTTAGATGTAATATTTAAATATAAATATATTTACTAATATGTAAATTTAATATGTAAATTTCTAATATCTATATAATATCTAATGTCTAAATAATATCGAATATCCAGATGCATAAAATCTACATAACATCTAATATCTAAATAACACCTAATTTCTAAATATGTATTAACGAAATTTACAATACATAATAAATATTAAATATGTATATAATGTCTATTACTTAAATTTGTAATATTTAATTAAATATCGAATAACTAAACATATAATATGTAAATAATATAATTAATAATAATATTTATATTATATAATATCTAAATATTATCTAATATCTAAATTTAAAATATCCAAATAATATATAATATATAAACAATATGTATTATCTAAATTTGATTTGAATACTATAAATTTCCATATGATTGGATTTGAATACAATAAATATCCGTACGATTCTAAGAGACACGCTCCAATTCACGATACTTTTATTTTTCTGGTTTCATTTGCATGCTTCGATTATTATTTTCATTTTATATACAAGGGATATAAATTTTCGTTTCTTTCGAGCAAAAAATTTAATCAAAATCTAATGTTTCTTTGAATGTTCAACTGGCATCTCCATTCAAAAACACCAATAAATTTACGTAAACGTAAGGAAGTTAAACTGCGCATTGGCAATACATTAGTACAATTTGCAAGCAGTATTTCGGTTGTTTTAAGATGATTTTTTCACAACAATCATTAATTCGAACAGATATCCTGTTAATTAGTTTCTCGCAAATAAAAATCCTACTCAACCTTAATATATCTACACTTCTAAACAGGCAGATGAAAAATTCATTGTTAAAATCCTGTAACTTTTCTTTGTTTGAGAGAGTGTTTCCTTTTTTTTTAAATACTCATGTTAGCCTCATTAGAAGTGTAGTGAATAATGACGTTCATGAATGCCATTTTATTCTATATAATTATTGCTAGAATATTCCAAATCTAATAGCAACAGATATGTTCGACTGTAGTCCAGTTCTCACTACTCCATGATATTGCGAAAACGAGTTCTGATTTAGTCGTTATTTCCTGTTTAGGATTGTTTTTCCTGTTACGTCTAAAGTCAAGCTCAAATCTTGCCTGACCTTTCTGACACTAATTCTTTCACAACGCCACACAATAATAATATTTGTATAATATAATAATATTTTATACATATATATATATATATATATATATATATATATATATATATATATATATATATATATATAAAATGAATCTGGGCTCAGAAGTGTAAATCTGAGAGTCAAGATTCGGTTGTGTTCGTTGTATTTACTTTCAAAAGAACCTGTTGTGATCGTTTTATAGTACTTCTTTTGGAAAGTTATGAATCCACATGTCCTCTCCCTAGCTCTAGGTTAATTAATAAAATCATCGCTCACAAATTACAACTTCAAAAATATTCTTACAAACTAAAAATATTTTCTCACTTTAAATAAGATGAAAATGTTCATAAGCCGTCGAAAACTAATCAATCATGTAAGCAAGTATATCAATAGGATTAAGGAGAAGAATAGGAAAACTGCCATAGAATGTCTGCCCTGCATCACAAGCTTATGGTATAAGATTCAGAAAGTTTGTGTTTCATGCAACATCAAGGAAATATTTATAATCCTCTCCAATTAATGTAGCAATGTTTGTAGTTTCAAGCCTAATACAGAGGAGAATATGAATTATGTGTGTTCATGGCGTGATGTGGCGTGATGTGGCAAAGGTTAGATTACATCATTGAAATCAGCATACTAAGACATTACAGATGATGGATCATGTATGGTTCGAAAAGATTCGTCAATAAACAAAAATTCGAGAATAAAGAATTAGAATATATCACCGCATATGGTAGAGTGGGATCATCAATCAATATGGGTATTAATCCGAAATTATCAAATGGATTTAAAAGAAACCAGTAAGAAAAATGAAGTATTATTGTATTTAGTCATGCGTGACAGCATCAGTTGTATCTACAAGAAACAGACTTTATCTAAGTATCCAAGTTCTAGACTCAGGATTGTCTCATGGACAAATGGCCATATCTATTAACATTGTGGTTCATGAATTTTTGTTATATAGTTATATATTAAGTGGGAGGTCAAATAATGGTTTTGGCCGTACAGACGAAGTGACAAAAAATGGGTGTGCAATGAATGAACTGAACTAAATATGAACTAGATGAGATATCACTAAAAAATGACAACGAAAATATGAAGTTGAAGAAATACAATGAATATTTCTAAATTTTCTGAAGATTATACAGATCGGAAAGCAGATGAGAAGCACCTGTCAGCGAAACGGTCGAAACGTTGTGATATTAACAGTAAATATGAGAGCAATAACTTGAATTACAAAAATGTAATTATTAATGTGATTGTTGCTGTTTCTGTTCGGTAATTGTTTTAATGATTATGCTCTTGATGGATAGATACATGTATGGACAAACGGATATTTGCGCATGATTGTTTCTGCACGCGAGAAGGAATATTAAGTTCGAAAATGTTTATGACGTCTTCAATATTATTTAATATTGAGTAATTTAGAAAAATAAATATTTTATAGCATTGTGCGTAGATGCTTAGAACAGTGGTTCATAGAACTCCAGATGATATTCCTCGCTTCGCTAGAGCAATTTCCCTCAATTCTTTCCACATTTTTATTTTTCAATTGCTACCTTCTTAAACGTAAGATATATAAATTCATACATGATGCGATGGGTAAATTGTAGCCATTTTATATATTGAAATTATGAAAGAGCATTATATATATATATATATATATATATATATATATATATATATATATATATATATATATATATATATATATATATATTTTTATTTGTCGACTGTGGATTATAATATGCTCAGTTGTGCACCGTCTGTGAGACATAAAAAAAAGCTCCATGACGTGATACAGTGCGCCAGAAATTTAGAAACGGTATGCTGTATACCGCTTGGTATTCGCATCAGAAGCTCCAATAAGAACTTTTAATAGTGTTTGAGTGTCAATCTGAGAACTGTACTGCGATTTCAGAAAGAGTTGGACGACTCTACTGGTGACGGCGATGATGTTTGTAGTGTTTACTAGAGTTACTGACGTTTTGCCACCATTCATCTTCACACGAGGCCACAGACGCAACACGGATGCCTATACCAAGTGCCTTGAGGAAGTAGTGCTGTCCTGGATTAATAGGGTTGTCTACTGGATAAAACCTATGTTTGGCAACAGAACTCGACATCATGTCAGACAAGCAGGATAACCCAGTCATGGCTCTCAGACAATTTCTGCAACGACATCAGTCTTTATATCTGTCCACATAACTCGCCAGACAGAAACCCCTTGATTATTATGTTTGAGGCCTAGTTAAGCGAGAGACTAACAAAACTCATTGTTAAACCAAAATTTAACTAAAGTCAATAATTATGGCAGCATTAGTAAATTTTAAAAAAAGGATACCATTCAGAAGAGATGCAGGAAATTCCGAAGTCATCTGGTGGTTAAAGAGAATGGCGATTTTAATGAATGAATTTACTCTTTAGTATTACAAGGCATTTTTGTTTAATTTTGGTAAATATATCTGTTAAAGTGAGTTGTCAGTGTTATTTTCATCTGTACGTAATTTAGACGATAATTGATCCATCTCAACCTGTGTTTGTCAATGTGCAAAAAAATATGAATAAGAAATTGAATTATCGATACTAGGAATGTACCTTGGTATGAGACCACCTGCATTTACCAAATTATGTAAGGTAGGGTTTGCAGGTGGGTAATGGAAAGCGGCTCGAAATAGAAAATAAGAGAACTGAGTTCCAATTCGAGTCACTTTCGTTATATTTACTTATGCGCAAAGGTATTAATTAAGCTATTTCAGCTATGGTTTTATTTGTACAAGTTGAATTAATAAGTCATTATTTCCAAAAATATCTTAAAATTAAAAAAAAATCATGGGTTTATATAACATGTATAGTGTTGATAAACTGTGAAAATATCAATCGACCAAAGCGTGGCAAAAAAGTATCCCGCTCAAAATATTTACCATAAAGACAGTTCTTAACACACAAAAGTAAAATATTAGGTTGCTGTGAGTGTTCCGAGCAAACTACATATGCTGAAATCGAATATATATTACATATGTGTGTGTACGCGTTTACAAGACTGTTATGACTCACTCCTCACGGTTATTGCTTCGGCTAGTCGTTTTAATCTCACTAGAATTATCTCCGACTGGCACCAAGGGACAGGTATTTACCAATTCTCCCCACTGAGAGGAGATGTGACACAAGGTCAATTTTACCGTGGGAAATCCGTGCGCGTACACTCGGGCCTTAGCTCAAAATTTACCCAGCTTCCACAACCGTGATAGTGGGCAACTTGCATTGTATAGTTTTCTTTGCCGTGTTCCCATCTGTAGACAGAGCCCGGATTGTCCAAAATCAGAAAGCTTGACAATCGCGAGCCAGACAGCAGATTCCGACTGCTTAGCGTCGACGGAATGGTATTTACCGGTGTCAACACTATGTACTAGATGCAACACAAAGTCAGGTTTTATGTAGGCAACCCTAGCGTTTTTTAATTCTGTCCACTATTCAAAATTTACCCAGCCACCGCAAAAGTGGGGTGGGGTACCGTAATTGTCTGTTTTTCTCGGCTGAATCTCTGTTCGTAGACAGAGCCCCAACTGAATCGCACACTGACCGAAGACAGTGGTTTGTCAATCGTAAACCAGACAGCGAACTGCCTGATATCAACTTGTCTGTTTTTTCTTAACCGAGTCTCTCTTCCAAAACAGAGCTCCGACTGAGTCATCCTACGCCCGAAGACAGAGGTCTTGTCTTGTCGCGAGTCTGGGACTGATTGCGACGAACTGGTATATACCGACTACCCTAATAAGCATTAGATTGGACCTAATTCAAATTTACTCTGGGGAACAGCACACTGGTCATAATTTATCCAGACCCTACAAACTCGGGCTCGAATACATTACTTTTTTTTCTGAAATGAGGCTCTATACACCCTCCGCGCGTATACGGATGTTTTGTCGCCCTCTGCCTGAAGTCAGATATCTTGTAATATATAGAGCATGGGAATGAATGCAACGAACTTTTACTGACTTACTCTGAGCATCATCAGTATTTGTCTATATTTCTTAGATGATGTATTATGTACACTATTTACATTATTCGGACTATTGTCCTCATCCTTGTCGCCATAATTATTACAACGTTTCATCAAGGCCACATGGCACAGTGGATAAAAGAGTTAGTTAGATCCATTGAGAGGAGCCAAAGAATGTGAGTTCAATACCTGGTTAAGGTGGTGAAGAACTTGGAGAGGGAATTTATCAGCAGATAACTGATTAATTGATAACTAACATCAAGGCAAGTTGAACTAGAACAGTATTCCGCAGTGTGCAAAATAAACGGTTCAGTTCGACATTCCAACAACCAGAAGAAGGCCGGAGCGTACAACAGACAAGACGGTGTAATAAATATGACGACAACGATGAGGACAATAGTCCGAATAATATAAATAGTCTGAGTATCTTGCTTAGCTCATTTGTGTCACCGGTGTTACGTTATTTATTCCACAACAAAGTTTTGTGTATGAGGAGTTTTACACAAAAGAATTATCATGATTAATCAATATTAATATTTCAAGAAATGTCAATGCTAATAACTTCATCTGCGTTATATATATATTTTATTAATCTGCATTTATGTTATCATCACATAATTGTTTATGAAATTTTGATCGTTTTTCCGAAAGATTATTTGATAACATCAACTGCATTGTAGACTTGTAGAATCTACTGTAATTCTTAATGACCAATCTTCCAATTTCTAGCAGGATATTACAACAATCACTTTATTTATACTACATTTGTCATTCTACACAAAAGAATATCTGCTTATAATCAGATATCAAATGCTTAAGTATAGTCCACGTAGCATAATTGGAATTGACAAACACACATTTTCACTAATATTTGCGATGTGAGCATTTGCAAAATTTAAGAGTTTTAATTACTTCATCATCTTCGATTTAAATGGTGACGTTCTAGAGATAGTTCGCCTAATTCTCAGTCTTCATCTTAGAATTTTCTCAGCAGTTGTCAGTGCTCAGATAACGAACGTATTGATTGACACTGATACGATCCCAATCAGATGGGTTTCTACGATTACAAGGTTATTTGCACAGAAGTGAATCCAGTGGTTTCATCTGGCTTTCGAAATCAGCTACCCAAACTCTCATTCATAGTCGCTATCCATTACACCGACCGCACATCAATATTGACTCAGAATCAAGTTTGTAATTTATACTTAGCATTTAATTTTCTGATATATTCTGAATTCTTCTTAAAAAATGAAATCAGTTTATTTTCGAATATATTATTGCACATTGTGTCCTGTTCCCCAGGGTAAATTTGAATTGTGTCGACGAAATCCATTGGACTAACTCGCATCTCATTTCTATCTTTCCTGCTTAGCTTAAGAATAAAAATCTTTTCATTCTTTTATCACATAATGTATGAAAGTGACCAATTCTTCATATTTATTAGCAAATATGCAAATAAGCAAAACCTTTCTTTTACAAAAATAAGCGATCTTCATTTGGCAATTATTTTACGTCTCCAATGCCAAGATTATAGGTGAGAATTTTCCCACAAACACCAATGTTCCTTAGAGGTTTCGCCGCCTATCTTCGTAAGTAATAGCCCTTAATTAAATCTCTGTCATGGGAAAATTTTGATTCTTTCAGCCCTCGATTGTTGAATAGCAAGTACCGTTGGATAAACATTTCACTCGACTCTAACCAATGAAACTGAAACAGAGTCCAGAATAGAGATAATAGCAAGCCTTGGCTGACACCCAAGTAGTGAAGCAGCTTACTCCTTGCAGTAGCCTGAAGTTTTCTGTTGAATAATTGATACAACTATCAACGTCTCCGACACTGCAGAATATATTGTCATGTTTTGAGATAAGTTTTTAAAAATGTATTTTCTCTGACCTAAACTCAAAAAGAATGATATCGGAAAATGCTGTCGAAATAATCTTATAATAAACTAATTTTATATTATATTTTCGTTGCAGAGTTAGAGATTCTTTTTGGAATTCTGTTCAAAATTTGAATACATCAGATTTTGGTAATCCTTCACATAATCGGCGCATAATAACCTGTCAATGTTCTGCTTCACTTAACTTAAAATACACTGGCTTTCTATATCTTTAAATGTTTTTTTTTCATTTTAAATATCACCATGGCCGATGGCGTTCTAGCAATTTCGTATTCATTTTTAACGAGAGGGTGTTCGTGAAATTGTTACTTAGTTGAGGTGTTAGATTGGCATGCAGAGACAATAGAAGAGATGATTGTATTGTATATTCAGATAGTAAAACATATAGTTTCAGATGGTTTGTCTTCTTAACCTGGAATAGATGAAGTCAATCACAGGTTATACTCTCATGTAATCGATATTCATCATGAATGCGGTATAAGAACAGACAAGCGTTTGGGCATTTAATACCTACATAGTTCACCATTAACTGTTTTAATAAGTCTTAACTGTAACAAACGTATATAGATTTGTCTTATTGATTTTAATCCGTTGTAGGAACAGCTATTTATTACTCACAGGGTATATAGATGTATAGGATAGAAGAAAACGTCTATGAGCCTGCTGGAAGTGGAGGAAGAAGGCGATAAGAACAGCAATAATAATAATATTAATAATAACAATAATAATAATAGCAACAACAACAACAACAATAATAATAATAATAATAATAATAATAATAATAATAATAATTCACATTCTGTGATAAATATCCAGAAACGATTGATCGTCTTGTGTCAGACTGCACGACATTGGCACCCAGTGAATATAAAGCCGGCATGACAGAGTGGGCCAATATCTACACTGGAAAATCTGCAACTTCTACGGGAAGGAAACTGAAACGAAATGGTATGAACACCACCCAGACCCGGTTACGGAGATAGGACCTGTTACAATTCTATGGGACTATATAATACACACTGACAGAACAATCAAAGCCAACCGCCCAGATATTGTTATTACAGACCACAAACAAAAAAAAGTGTCTTCTTATTGATATGGCAGTCCCTGCTGAATGCAAAGTATCTTTGAAATTATTCAAAAAGTTGTCAAAATACAAGGACCTTGAAATAGAAATCTCCAAAATGTGGCATATGGGAACATCAACAATCCCTGATGTAGTTGGAGCCCCAGGACTGGTTGGAAATGATTGCAGTAGACTAATTAAAGGGATTCCTGGAAGTACATGCCTCAATGAGATACAAAAAATTGTTCCGACAAGTACAGCCCAGACTTTATAAAGGGCTGTATCTATGTTATATATATATATATATTTTTTGTCAGTGGAAAGTGTCATGATGCCATCTGTAACCTTAGGTTCCTGTGCGGGACACGGAAAGAAATGAGTAAACGCCAGAAATCAAAGAAAATAATAATAATAATAATAATAATAATAATAATAATAATAATAATAATAATGATGATGATGATGATCATCATCATCATCATGAGAAAACATAGCCAGTAGAATTATTCGTTCATACAAATTAAGTTAAGTGTTACTGATATATTTACTCGATCAGAATTACAGCCAACATTAGGATTAATATTTTTCTATATTTCTTTTATGGCCGATATATTTCCCGTAAGAAATCAAAAAAAAATTCCATCTGATATTTTTAGAACTCAAACATTTTTTTTTTTTTGTGATTTACAATAGTTGGCTGAAAATTTCATCCGTTGAACAAGATTCTTTCATGGATTGTGATCAAATGATATTTATTTTTCAACAGGCCGACAAGGAGAATTTGCTGACGGAAAATGCGCGATATATATATATATATATATATATATATATATATATATATATATATATATATATATATATATATATATATATATATAAAATTTATATATGTTTGCTATATCAATGAATAGCATTTTTCCTCGTGTTACACATAGAAAAATACAACGAATTTTTGGGAGTGAGACAGAAACTTTGATTCTTCACTGTCAATTGTTTATCATACTAAAAAGTAAGTTTCTATAGGTTTAAAACTTTGATATATTCTTTATGATTTCACATTTTTTGCTACAATAAAACATTGTAATAAATATGGCGACAATAATGAGGTCATTAGTCCAAATAATGTAAAGAGTCTCGATAATGAATCATGTCAGACATATAGACAAATATCAAAACTATTTAATTAATAATTATTACTTGTATTTATTTAACAATGTTTAATTTTAATTAATCTAATGCAAAAATAATGTAACATTTCTGTGATTAAGAAAGATTCTGAAAAAAAACCAATATTGAAATTAGGGAACAATTCTACATGAATGATGCTTATTTACTCTTCAAAGGCTATAAACCCAATTTCGTTAACAACCAACAATCTAGAATGACCAATCCCTCCAAATTTGATCTAGGGATTATTTCCAAAAATATAATAAAAAATTGTAAACACTATACAAATATCCTCTAATAACAATCAGTGGAAATATTCTTCCGACTCTATTTAATAGTTCTAAAATATTCAAATAAAGGGAAGGCCACATTTATTTTAATGAATTATAATTTATTTCTGCTCCTCCATCTCTAAACATCTTATATTAAAACGTATGAAATTTATTAAAAAACTATGTAGAAAATAAGGATTATCAATTCCAGGTTATATTAGGTTCTAGAAAATCTTTATTGAGCAATATTATGTCGACTTAGATTAAACGTCATTGCGATAATTTTCATGTTCCTATGCATGCTTGTGACTCTGCTCAAATTGCAGATTTTGTGTGTATCTATATTTAAAAAAAAAAGTTATTACGATAATTGATCCAAAACAAATCAGTCTACATAGAGATGATTGACATATTGTTATCCCTAATACTAATGGTCCACTATATTCTTGTATAGAAAACAAAATCATCAGGACTTTCAAATTCTTTGAATTTAGAAAATAAATTTATTCCAACTTTAACATAGTGAATTTCTTAGATTATAAAGTTAATCACTTTCAGTAAAAATAATGTATCTCTAATCTATATAAATGTTAACTCCAACAATCCCTATCAAATTATTACTGAAGTTGCTACCACTGTAAATACTAGAATCAGTAAATTTACTTCGAATAAAAATGTTTTACTGAAAAATATATATCCATCGATATGTACATGTGCATACATACATGCTGTACTATACATATAATACAGGCATCTCATATATATATATATATATATATATATATGTGTGTGTGTGTGTGTGTGTTTGAATAAAAAACAGACCACTTGAAGGTTCCATGGAACCTTAAAGCGGTCTGTTTTTTATTCAAACATATTTGCTCTGAATTTACATTTAACTCTCCGGATATCATCCTCCTTGTGTCTACCCATACGTATTACCTAGTTTTGCATAAACTATGTATATATATATATATATATATATATATATATATATATATATATATATATATATATATATATATATATATATATTGTTGCTTTTTAGACTTCACAAAATCTTTCGACAATGTATCTCGAAGACCGCTTTGGAAAGTTTTGTCAAAATTATGTCTTCCAGAAAAAAATGTTCTACATTAATTTCTCCTTTTACGAAGGAATGCAATATTATGTAAGGTCGGGAAGTGAGCAATCCGAGGACTTTACCGTCTCCAATGGTACAACGCAAGGTTGCGTTCTTGCTCCTCTTCTCTTTGCATTTTTTTCTTATGCTCTTCTTGAAAAAGCATTCTCTGACAAGTGAAGCAGTCAATGTTGAATTCAGAAGATTTTCATACGTACACATGAGGATGTTCAATGGAAGTTTTATCGAAAACCAAATAAATAAATAACGACTTCCTAGGCTTTTACACCCACAAAAATAAAATAAAATTCAGAGTGATCATTGCCAGAAAATGAGTAACGAAAACTTCCTGGCCGAATAAGAGAAATGCACCGAATACCCCATCAGATTCATCCAATGCTCGGATTATTGTCAGCACAATGCCAAACGCCAGGTTTACAGGATCACCAGAATAATACGACAAATACAAAATCTCAGTCATAATCCCGAGAAAGATAACAAAATGAATCTTTATGAACCTACAAACTCCATGATAGTCACCATCAAATGAAAATTGACATAAAATTCAACCTTGACATTAGATTAATCAAAACTACCTTTAAATAAAAGAAATGGAATTAATATCAAATGAGATAGCGAGAAACAACAGAACAGAAGTAGAAATTGATGGTACAAAATGCCCATCGATGTACATTGGCGAAACATCAAGAAATCTGAAAGTAGATTATAAGATCACCTGAGAAATAATTTGCATAGCAACATTGTAAACGCACTAGTAGTTTACGATGATATACTTGACCAGACTACGTATTTTAATAATAAAATTTTGAAATGTTGAGAACAGAAATTACTGAGAAGTAAATGCGTTGCGAATGAGCTAATCTTTCAGATCTCAAGAGTAAATCTATATCAAAAACAATAATAGCAGAACGTAGTATACGAGTTAGTGGAGAGAACACAGGGTCCTATTGCAGCTGATTAATATATCTGCAGAAGTTAATGGTTCTAATATGTATGGTCGTTTATATATGTGTGCGTATGTGTATATGTAATTAAAAATGGCTCTTATATATTCTATGTTTGAGTGAGTGCGCGGGCGTGTCTGGAAATCAACGACCAAATCGCTGTAATAAATATGGCGACAAAGATGAGGAAAATAGTTCGAATAATGTAAATAGTGTAAATAATGCCTCATCTCAGAAATTTATGCTACCTACTTATTCTCAGAGACCTCATAATTTTTTTCCTCACACAAAATTTATCTTTCCTTTATTTTTACAAAGTGAAGGAAACAAAGAGAATACACGTTTTCTCCGGCGAAATGCATCTTTGATAAAAGATTTCTACGTTGTCTCATAGTCTCCTTATTTGATATGGATGCTATTATGGATCCTACAAACAAACATTATTCGATAATTATCCGATCTCAGTGATGACATTAAATTTCTAATTCAAGATACAACACTTCAACAAATAAATTTATACGGACTGCAGCAGAAATATACCACACATCACCTCCAAAGAATACTCTTCGCATAATGCTAACACAGGAAGAGGAAATTGGGGGGGGGGTATACTTGTGGGTTATTCTTTTTTCCACTGTGTATTAAGAATAACATACTAGCAACAGTGTGTAATTGTCACACACATTTTTTTAAGAAATTTGAATGACTTGAAATATTTACAAACTTTAAGAATGTGTATTTTCTTCATTTTTCTTAGACTGAATTTTAATTCAGAATAAAGTTTCGATTATTTTACAAACATAATTACATTTAATTAACTATCAGTTTTATTTGTTGGAAGTTAAAACAATTTCGCATGCGTAAAAATCATTAATGCCATAAAAACTTGGTATTTGTATATTAATTAAGTTATTCTTGATTAAAAATTAATCTATGCAAAAATTGTACTCTCAATGTAATTATTCCGATAATATTCAATATGTTCATGTATTTTTATGAATAAGTGTATTAGCTCCTGAAGCCATGTGGAGAAAAATGATTTGCTGTTCTAGGTTTTAATCTAATCTTTCATCATTAATTATATTTTAAAATAAAATCAATTGTTCGTGCAGAATTGTTTAGCTTTGGAACAAGTTATATGTTATGTATTCAGGAGATAAAATATTACTATTACCAAATTATTTCCACAATTTTATTCGGTAACGAAAATGGTTATTCTTTTATTGAAATTATTTTTGGGTCATTTTTACAAATGAAGAGCAGTGATATAAAAAAATAAAAATATGCGTATAACTGAGAGGAATATGCCATGAAGAGAAACAAAATAAAATCAACATGGCGACCAAATGTCGGTTATGAAATATCAACTTTTATGAATTATATTTTCTGCTAAATATCAGTGGAAGACAAAAAACTATTTACAGTGTTAAATGAAACAGCAATGGGTTGCCCAATTATTAATATTTTTTTATATATAGTCGGAAATCATTTTGTCGTAGACGAACGCCAATATGGTGTTGTCCTAGTTGGGAGTCTATGGAATTTAATCTGCTTGAAATGAATCTACCGAACACAATTTTTGGATTAAAAGTAATCTGACTGATAAAACTTCTTACGCGCTTTAGCTAATAAAAAATAACATTGGCAGCTGCTCACTTTGTTAAAGTTCTAAATATTTGTTTGCTGAATATACTTCAGGCCCTTATATTTCTGACGTCATAGTAGACCCATTTTATCATGTATATATTTATTTATTTTTTGATTTTCTTCTTTATCACTTCCTTCCATTCTCTTTCTTATTTCCGCAAAGGTCCGCATTTTATATTTTCTACTTTTTCCTCTTTTGTCTCCAATTTCATTCTCATCCTCTTATATGTCTCCCTCCCTATCTATGGAGTTATTTCGTGACATTTTCAATGATATCTTTCTTTGTTATGACTTGATAATATTTATGTATATATATAGGTTTCTATTACTGTTTTCGTCTTTCCACCGAGCGGATTAAACAATAGGCTATTCTCTTTGTTATCTTTCTCTTGGCTGTATATTTTTTACTCCCTTCTATTCCTTCTCTTTTCCTTATATTCTTTGTATTATTTTCTTATAGATTTTCTCGGTTTACTTTTCTTCCTGCGTTTCTATTCAATTTGGATTTGGTAGGAACATAGGTAAAATTGACTCTCCTTTTCATGTTGATTCTCATGAGAGTTATACTAAAGTTTTTTTTGTTTATTTCCCGACACAAAAGTGTTAAAAGACAAAAATACAGGCTCCTTCTTGTCTGTATTATTGTTCTTAATAATATCCATCTACTTCCTGAAATAAATGGTATTTTAGGTTTGTTTGCAGGTGTTACCAAAGACCACTTCTCTCTACTCGATGTTGTTTGGTTTCAAAACTAAAACCTGTCTTTCATGTTTTCTTTTGGGGAATTGTCTGACTGGTATATACCAAGTTTTATGTATTTATTCGGAACAATTTGCATATTATGTTTGGTTCTTTAGTGTATTGTATATACTAAATTTACTATTAAGAAGTGGCATAAAAATCTTTGAAAACATAATGTAATCTCGCCAACAAATAGGAAGTAAATAAAAATTTCGCAGGAAATAATCAATAAGTATAATAATTTATAAAAATATACATACAATCCATAATTTTAGCAACAATATGTAGTAATTTCAGTATCTGTAAAAACAAATGATTAAAAATTGTAGCCTTTTCGTAAGTTTGCACGATTTTATTTCATGATTTTTTTTCTTCCCAACGTGATTTATTTTAATTTATTTTAAAATCTAATTAGCACACGTTGATATCACTGAAATGATTAATTAGAATGGAATTTGTTTATATTTTTAAATCTAATGAATTATCTTGTTAATGCTTCATATTGTCAAGACAAATAATATTTTCCTGTTAAGGATAAATGACTCTGAAAAATATTTTAAAATAATATACCTATTATTGAACCGATCTGTAAATGTAACTCACAGATTTGATATAGCGTATTCAGGGTAAGTCCACTAGTGTTTAGTTCTCTAGGTCAGCCAGCAGTTATAGCATTAATGAACATTATTTACTGAAGTTATTATTTACAGCTATCAAGATATTGAGACGCATATAAGAGTTGAATGAACCGGCAGTTAATCTTCTATGTGTACGTATAACTTTCTGCTATGTAACAGGAACGGGAATGACAGGAGAGACAGGTGTTTCATTAAAACCTTCTGTTTATGTTTCCCTATAGAATGAAGCTTTAACAAAGATAATAAAAAGCGCACATACGTGGGCGATTCTGTCTCCACAAAATTCCTACCTTCTTTCGAAGTTATTTCATGTAACAGTGTTAGTCAGTAATGCAACAATCTGTCATATAAAGCTTTTATTCAAGAGTATTTTTTACTATAAAAAGTCACAAACTTTTAATTATTTTTCCGATGGAATTAATTTAAATGACATCAGAAATCATGTTGAAAATACACACACACACACACACACACACACACACACACACACACACACACACACACATATATATATATATATATATATATATATATATATATATTCTGTCGAATGAAGATATTTCACTGGTAGAAACTCAAACAATCGGTTGGGTTTCAATCCTGGATTGAGGCATTCATTTGTCTACTCACTGAAGAGCTGTGATACAGCGAAACAGTACTCTCTGCGAATGACATATATATATATATATATATATATATATATATATATATATATATTTCCATGTATTATGTAATGTACATAGGTATTATTAAGAACAATAATAAAGACTGAATGAGCCGGTATTTTTGTCGTTTAATTTTTTTTGTTATAAACTATAAGTTATCACCCATTGCTTGATAAACTGATGTGTGAATTGATGAAAATGCTTATCATATTTTGAAAGAATTGCTGTATAACAAATGTTCCATTAATAAAAGAAACGCTTATTGAAATACATATTGTATAGAAAAAAAGAACAATTGTTTTATGAGGTTTTGAACTGACAACATGCAATGGAAGGCTGAATTGCATGTTGTTTTTTTCCCGTGTGGTGGTAAATAATGAAAAATCTAGTTTACCTCCCTTTGTTTGATAACACCTGCTGATATCAAGATGAGCCCATTTATCTGATAACAAGATGTAAGATACAACGTCATACACCAAATGAAATTGAGGCACCAAATTAGACAAGGCGAGACGACCACGAACGAAACAGATGTGTTTTAGCCTACTCCATGAACAGGCTATGCTGGCCACGAGGAGACTTGAATTATGTAAGGACAAGAATCTATCAGAAGATAATACGAGCAGCACTAGATAAGTGTTTCGAGCTATTTCAATCGTACCCATTGCCATGACCTTTACCTGATAAAAGAATAAGATTTTAGTAATTGTATATTCTCATTCCATTTGTATAACGTATTTTTATATAGATTATGCTTTAATACTTTTCATTCGTCTCATATTTGTTCATCTACTACGACTCAAATTCCTGTGTCTTTGAATTTTTCATATTTTGCCAAAAACGTATCCGCATGTAGGCAATTTTCCAAACATATACACAAGTTAGCTAAGCAAAAATCATTTGCATAATTACAATGAGTTAAAAAGAGTTAAAGACATTATTGAGTTTAAGGTTAATTTTAAGCGTGATATCAATTTATGTTAGGAATTGCTGGAGTAAGATAAGAATTTAAGTGTTAAAAAAAAAACATTTGAAAAAGAAGAAGCCGTTATCGACAATCTTCAGCGAGACATTCGAGCGTTAGATGGTAAAATTAAGGAGATTTTATTTTTTTTTTATCAAAGCCAGTCTGGATTTAGAAGAAAGTCGTTTTGTGGCTGGACTAAAGAACAAATATGGTTTTGAAGACGGCGACTCTAATCTGTGGCTTATAATGAGTAATCTGTTCGAGAAATATTATTTCACACAACAGCGAATCTAGTTGTTTATGCAACAGATATTTAATGTTGTCAACTCCCATATTACAGTGTGCAGCTTTTAGTTGTATTAATCCTCACAAGTTTAAATTTAAGACTTTCTTTAGCAGTTTAAGAACAAAATGAAAAAAAGAGGGTTTCGAGAATCTGACACTTACAAGTCTAATAAAGGGAAAGAGAGAGAAAGGAAATCAACGCACTATATACCTGCTTAAGCAAGTGGATGACAGAATGTGAACTGGGGGAGGTGGCAGAAGGACGAAACTTATTGAGAGTTAGAAGCGATGGGGGTGGAGTTGAGAGCCATGATCACATACATTCTGAAAGTACACGGCACAGAAAAAGTAAGAATAATTCCATTAATTCTAACAAAGCAAATCTAGCCCTCTTAAAGTGTCATCTTGCTGTATACGCTCTTCCCCTAATATCACATTTTACATTAGAAGACAAAAAATATCAAGTAGCTGTAAGTTTGTTAATAAAAGAATGCTTGGATATACCTTTTATAATTCAGGAGATGCTCAAACAAATAAGGACCTAAATACAAACCCGATTTTGCAGAGCGAGTTACAGTTTAACACTAACGATGAGGACTGATTTATCCAATTTAAGAAATTCTTATGGTATGCATTTTTTAGAAAGATTCTCCTGGATTCAAACTCATAAGCCACGTCATATTTGATAAACTACCCCATAATTTAAGGCGGGAAATCATTCATAGGTTAGGTTTCAGTTACCCTTTCTTAAGTGACGTATTTCAGAATTTAATGAAGCTATCCGCACACTGACGAAGAATAAGTGGCCCTTCCGTGTATATGGGAAAGATGCTAAAAGAAATAAATCCGATAAAAAGGAAAATATTGGTGAAGCCTTGCAGAATGTCATCATTAGCGCTAGTGGGAAACCATGTAAATTTGTACATCACATGGTCACCCCATGGGGAATTGTACGAAATATTTTACCTATGTGACAAGAATACTCAGATGCAGATATTTGAAACTATGCATTAGGTGCTCCACTGGTAAACATATGGTTTAAGATTTCCCTGGACTTCAGAATAAATTATTCCTTTCATGTAAGCAATGTTCATCTAAGGGATATATAACAGCAATATGTGATGACCGTAAGAAGGGGATATATCTTTTTATTCATGTAGGTGCCAATAGGAATGAAGAAAACAATTTAATGCTGCTTATCATGGACATCATGGACATCACATTATATTTGTTCGCTAAAACATGACTCTATAAACTGCTTATTGGACCCAGGGAGTCAGCGGCCGTATTTCTCTAAACAGATATTAAAAATACTATTTACATTATTCGGACTGCTGGCCGCATCTTTGTCGCCATATTTATTACAAGCTTTCGTCCTTTGTACGCACCAGCCTTCTTCAGGTGGTTGGAATGTTGAACTGAACCCTTTATTTCGCTCAATGGGGTAGAGTGTACTACTCCCACGTCCCATGTTTAATGGATGCCAGTTGTCAGTTGTCTCAAGTTAATTCCCCTCTCCACGTTCTCCTCCGCCTTAACCGGGTATTGAACTCACACTCTTTCGGAGAGGGGAATTAAAAGTGGATAACTGACAACTGACATCCATTAAATATGGCACCTGGAACTAGAACAGTCTACTCCAGTGAGCGAAATAAAGTGTTCAGCTCGACATTCCAACCACCTGAAGAAGGCCGGAGCGTACAACGGAGGAAACGTTATAATAAATATGGCGACAAAGAGGAGGACAATAGTCCGAATAATGTAAATAGTGTAGATGTCAAAAAGGTTAAAATGTTCTGACTGGAGGATAAGTCCTGTAGTTTTAAAAGTAAAACTTTTTTACAAGTGCTTGTAGTAAGAAATTATGCCAAGTCATATTGGAAATAGATGTGAGCAAAGAGAGATCACTTACTATTCATTAAAAGTTCGATGGTTTCAGACAAGTAATAACCAATTTGATTAAATTAAATTACAAATTAACCTTTTCTCATAATAACCATAGTAATAAAAAAAACATGCAAGAAATTATGAAAGTTGACATTTCCAACATATAAAATCTACCAAAATTGTTAAATGTATGAATGGCTTGGCGTGGAAAATGCCAAGTGGAATTGCCCCTTTCGGGAACAGTCTAACTTTTCTATACAGACATCAATTTACCTGAGCGTTCTACACAATTACCATGCTATAATTTCTGAACATTTTTCGTGCTCTTAACAGCACGTTATATGCGTATTGGAAATATTCCCGAAAATATTCCCTCGAGACTTCGAATTATCAAACGTCGAACGGAATTTAGAGAAAATGTTTGCTGTGGATTCAGGTGTCTCATGATTTGATGAAAACGAATATATCAGTTATTACGACAGAAACGAAATAGCAAAATTGGAAAAGAAATATTAGAGTTCAAAGAAAATTTATATTTCATGTAATTGCTCTGGCACGAAGACAGGATCAAATCAGTGCCATGTAATTACCAAGTTGCCTTGAAAGTGCTTGTTAGAAATATGCTTTCTTTAGAAATAAAAACAAAATGACTACTCCTATAACGATGTATTTCAGCAACAAGCGATCGAATGGATTATAGAAAGAATTGAAATCTCCCCACAAAACCTTTCAAAATATATTTTTGTTCTTCACAGACAGGTCTTCAAATCTGTTGAAGATGTGTCTACAAAGATCAGACCTGTTTTCAACTGCAAATTGAATTCCCTTAATGATGCAGTTCATCTTGGAACAAACTTAACCAATATCTTGCTTGAAATTTTGTTAAAATTCAGGACTAATAAATTCGTCATGCTAAGGGATATAAAAAAAATTCTCATTCATGATACAATTAAAATATAAAGAAGATCGAAATCGATTTTGTTTTAATTGTGAAAAAAAAAACGAATATTGTTACAAAACACGGATATTCGATTTCAATGCATCTCCGTTCATTTAGAAATGTTTTTTATTACAACATCACATCAAACGATATGTTAATGATGAATGCACGAGGATGATAAGAAATAATTATTATGAAGATTATTTGATCGTCAATGATAACGATGTCAGTAAACTAGTACATGTCTACAAGATTGCTATAGCAAGAATGTATGAGGATTTTCTTCTTTGAGATCTTGCAACTCTAATTCTAAAAAGTTTTAAAAAACAACATTGAGGATAGAAGACAATTCTTTACTCCAGCATAACTCTGAATTTGAAAGAGTTCTTCAATATAATGATGATCGTAGTAAGGAACTTTTACATAGTGTATCTAGCTCAAATGATAAGGGACCTCATCACAAACACGTATCTTGATTCCAGTGTTTTTCATCCACTATCAATTTATACAGCCATCAGAGTCAAATCGCAACTACTTCTAAGGTCATTATGGAGAATAATATTGGATTTGAATGAGAAGATTCCTCATGACCTAAAATCACGATGGGCTTCTCAAGACGATGTGATTAAATGAATTTTACTTTCTTCATAAAAGGTTTAGATTAGTACGTCCTATTAAGTAATGTGCATTCTCTGATTCTTCCCGTCAGGCTCGTGATTTTGAGATATATGGAATCCAAGATGGCCTTTCCCAAATAGATTTTGGAAAAAAAAAAAAATAACACCCATAAAATCCAAAAACTTACCTACTTTGGAACTTTTGGCGGTTTACACTGGCTTTGAAGAATTGCATTTTATTATAAAAATAGTCATTCTGATGTGATAATTACAGACGACTATATAAAATGCTGATGCCCAAGTGGTGTTGACAGGGTTACGAAAGCACAGCATAAAATTATATATATATATATATATATATATATATATATATATATATGCGTGTGAGTGTGTGCGTGTTTGTGCGCGTGCGTGTTTGTGTGTACGCAGAACAGAGTCAAATTTGCAAGTGACATGAAAACCTAAATCGAAATAAATTTGAAATTAAGTAAAAATAAAAATACAAACGATAACCCGGCAGTCTTACCTTGAGGTGGAATTACTGTTGTATAATCTGAAAATATGTATTAATTTTTATTTCATTACCCACATTGGGTGGCTGGAGATGAGAAAGGATGACCTCTGAAAAGATTAAATGACGACCTACTGAATCAAAATATATTGTTTCCTCAGTTGTTAATTACAATAGTTTAGAAGCCAATATAAAATCTTTGCTTTCATTTTCTAAATTCTCCAGCAGGAAGAAAATTAACCAATGTCACGTGTTTAGTATTAAGGTTCATTTATAAGTCGAAACAAAGAGAAAATTCTTCATCTACTGCGTGCAAAATTATATTGAATAAAGGTCATGAAAGAAAAAAAAATCGTTCATGACGTTTATTCAATATAATTGAATCCGTGATGGTTTATCCTTTTTGAAAGGGACAACAAAAAACAAAACTCCTCTTTGGTTGAAAACCTAAATGTCTTTATTGATCAAGATTGCATATTAAGAGTGAACGAATCAATTGCTAATTCCAACAGCTATGAAGATTTATATCCTATTCCCTATTCTGCTAGAAAAACACCATCCTTATACTGAACAATTGATTAATGAATTTTACCAGCAAATATTTATGGATTAGTACCACCGCAGCCCAAAACAGACACTCTGTTTTCTGGATACCTCAAGCTAGACAGGCACTAAATACGATGTTGAAGAAATGCACCATTTGCAAGAAATACAACAGTTTGCTCTTTAAGAATCCTAGGTTGTCTAATCTCTCTAAACACAATGTGAACCTGATCAATCCCTATGAAAATACGTAGCATCCTGTAAAGTTGGCAGGGTGACTGAACTATTTTGCGTCAATAATAGAAATGTATGTTCCTTACGCATAGCTATATGAGATGCATATGAAAATCGTAACATACAACTTTTATTTCCATTAGAATATTCCTTGAAACATTATGCATCAAACTAATCCTGGGTCACACATTAAACGGCATCTATCCAATCATATATAAGTCCAGTACTGGGTAAGACTTTAAAAGGTATCTATCCATTCATATATAAGTCCAGTCCTGGGTAAGACTTTAAACAGAAACTACGAAATGGTCACTTCCAGCCAAGCTAAACTGAGTAAGACCTTAAAGTGCAAGAATTTAGTGGTCTAAGCTGACCATACTTTTCATGGATAAGACATTAAACTGCAACGATTTAACGCTTACTGCAGAACAATCCAGTCCTGAGTAAGACTTTAAACTACATATATTTCCTAACGAATATTTATGTGAAATCCTGTTCCGGGTAAGACGTTTCTTTAAATCACGTTCTAACCACTTATTCTTCACTCATATTCTAGCCAACCTTGTTCCAATATGACTAAATTCAACCACACCCTTGTTCTTCTCAACTGGGCCAAACTTGTCTTTGATCAAGGCATAAAATTCTATCTATGGTAGTGATAAATATAATTACGAGTAAATAAAGATTGAATCTTCAATTCAAAATCTTCAGTGAAAAAGAAGAAATGAAAACAAATCCTAAGATGCAAGTAAGAAAACAATTTACTTCAGCACACAAGATTATTAAATTTAAAATACTACATTTCCACAGATGCAGAGGAGCACGTGATATAATGCAGACAGTTCTTTTCATCAGTACCTGTAAGTTAAATGTTATATCTTGAATCCAAACTTTCGTCATGTTTTCGGTAAGACTTTAAACTGCATCCACCCGTTTAATAGATATTAAGACCAATCCTTTTCTTGGTAAGACTTCAAAATCCACTCATCCACCCGTACTTCAAGCCTGTCCTGGGTATGACTTTAAACTCCATCCATCCACCCGTACTTCAAGCCTGTCCTGGGTAAGACTTCAAACTCCATCCATCCAGCCATACTTCAATATTGTCATATGCAAGACTTTAATCTACATCCATCCACCCGTACTTCAATCCTATCCTGGGTAAGACTTTAAAATGCATCAATTTGTACATCTGTCCTGTCCTTGTTAAGACATTAAAATAAATCCGGTGATGAAGCCCTGCTTGCGGCACTTGCTGCTTGTGTAGCCATCATTTGGTTGTCATTACTTTTACGTTCAATATCACCCACAGTGGTAGTACATGTTTGGATTGCCCTTAAGACATTAAACTGTTTATATACAATCCGTTGGAAATCCAACACCGTAGAAATCCCTTTACTAAATTGTGTTTATCATCACTGCTGAAATTTACCAATACTTTAAAGAAATGATCCAACAAGATGCATGAACAACATCAACAGTGCATAGACCAAATATTAATTCCATTTGAAGAAATCACTTCATCAACCAAAGTGCACTTCAAAATGTCAAAAGAGGCATCAATAAAAAGAGGATCATCAATCTACCAATGCTTGGTTATTCGCTCTTGAAACCCTTGAATATTTGATCTGTCTAATCATAATAGGCTTGCAAGGAAAAAAATTTTTTTTCAAATGAAGCAACCACAAACAATTTTTTTTTCCTTTAATCATGCACTCACTCATAAAACATAAATGAGGAACAACACAATTAAACTATACAATTCATACATAATAAAATGTCGTGTCATGAAAATAAATACAAATGATAAAAGAATGCGTTATGTAATTTTTAATTTGGATAATTAATACATGAAATGCCATAACAAGGATAGAAAATATATTTTTTTAAAACGACATTCTACATTGAACATATAACACGTAACCTAAGAATCTATACCTATCAGATGAATGGGGCATCATTCGAATTGATTTAACAAATTTACAAGTGTCTAAAAAGGAGAGGACACTTCTACAAACATTCACTAATAATCGGCCATAATAATATCGAAGGAAATAATAATAATAATAATAATAATAATAATAATAATAATAATAATAATAAGTCCCTGCTGACTGCAATGTATCTTTGAAGATATTCAAAAATCTGTCAAAATACAAGGACCTTGAAATAGAAATCTCGAAAATGTGGCATATGGGAACATCAACAATACCTGTTGTAGTTGGAGACCTAGGACTGGTTGGAAAAGATTGCAGTAGACTAATTGAAGGGATTCCTGGAAGTCCATGTCTCAAGGAGATACAAAAAATTGTTCTGACAAGTACAGCCCACACTTTAATGAAAGGGCATTATCTATGTATTATCTTTGTTGTTGTTTTGTCAGTGGAAAGTGTCATGATGCCATTTCTAACCTTAGGTCCCTGGGCGGGATCCGGAAAGAAATGTGTAAACGCCAGAAATCAAAGAAAATAAAAATACTACTACTACTACTAATAACAATAATAATAATAATAATAACAATAATAATATATCAAGGGCTATCATACGTCACACCCAGTGATGTTATTTTAATAAAAAGTTTTAAAAATGTTAATTCACAAGGAAACAACAAATATCCTGTTTACACTGTCATATTGAGGATAACGATTTCCCTTTTTTATATTGATCAGTTGAATTGATGGAAGTGCTTATTATATTAATAAATAATTTAATTTATGTGATATAACAAAATTGTATTAATAACAGGAAAGCATTTTGAAATGCTTATTGTATATAAAAAGAAGACATGTATAATGAGGTTATGAACAGGCAACATGCAATGGAAAGCTGAATTGCAGATTTTTCCGTGTGTAGAGAGAATATAGAAATAGTTTATTTTCCCTGACTTTATAACACGTGCTGACATCAAGATGAGGATATTTATGTGATAATAAGAGTCAAGACACAAAATTAGGCACCAAATAGAACTGACACCGAGACGACAACAAACGGGAGAAACGTGTTTTGGCTTACTTCAATAACTGACGATGCTGGCCCCGACAAACCTGAATGATGCAAAGACAAGCAGCTATCAGTAGAAAATATGAGCAACACCAGAGACGTGTTTGATATAATTCAACAGATGTTTGTATTTGGATATCCTTTCTGATGCAATGATATTTAACTGTTAAAAGTATCCTTTTTTTTAGCAATTTTAGATTCTTATTCTCGTTGTGTAATGCATTGATTTTATAAAGTATGTTTTTTAGTCGTCTCCTATTTGTTCATCTACTGCGCCTAGATTCGGCGAGTCGCTAAATTCTCCACATGGTGGTGTTAATTAAACAAGATTTGTAGTATATCTCTCATGAGAAAAATCAGAAAAAGTAGAAATTCAATCTAACGTATGTTACTTTTGAATCCAAATTATATCGAAACACAGAAGGAGATAAGTAAACTGAGAGAATCTATAAGGAATCAGTATAAAGTGTATAATAAGAAGTAATGTTTATCGAAAAGGAAAGATTAGAAGGGAGTAAAATACATACTTAGCTTAGTTCGTTTTCCCTGGGACATTTTTAGTTTCACATTTTCATAATCAATCCATTGGTAATCGCACTTGATCGTCAGTTTCTAATATATATTGTGTTTTGTGTTTACGAATAAATAACTGGTTGAAGATAGAAA
Source organism: Acanthosepion pharaonis (assembly GCA_903632075.3). Taxonomy (NCBI): domain Eukaryota; kingdom Metazoa; phylum Mollusca; class Cephalopoda; order Sepiida; family Sepiidae; genus Acanthosepion; species Acanthosepion pharaonis. The sequence goes on from CAHIKZ030000278.1 coordinate 198,620, forward strand.
TATAGCCAATTATATCTATCTATATATCATATATATATATATATATATATAAAATGAATTTTCAAACGTATATATATATATATATATATATATATATATATATATATATAGATAAATAGATATAGATATAGATATATATATGTACGTTTGAAAATTCATTTGTGATGTTTCATCCGTTAGAACTTCATCGGATTGGTTTTGATGACGTTGAAGTCCTAACGTCTGAAACGCGACACAAATATGTTTTTTTTTTTTTTTTTCTCACAATGTCCGCAATAATGTCTTGCTACATGTAAATATATATCGTTAGCTATATATATATATATATATATATATATATATATATATATATATATATATATATATATATATATATATATATATATATATATATATATATATATATATATATATATACATACATATATATATATATATATATATATATATATATATATATATATATATATATATATATACACTCTGGTTGTTTCATGCTGGACGCAATCGTCAAGAATGATAATTGCGTCCAGCATAAAACAGCCTGTCACCTCTGAGTGTTGATTTCAATGTTCACTTTTATATTTATATTTACATACACTCTCTCTGTGATATCAAGCCGTTTAGCCCATAAATATAGCACACCTTAAAATTATAATTCGTATATATATATATATATATATATATATATATATATATATATATATATATATATATATATATATATATCGTTGAATCGTAAGATAACAAATAATCGTTGCTATTCAGATATTTAAATGTTTAAATGTTTTTTTTTTAATATTGGAAAACACTTATGATTATTTTTGTCATTTTCCATTTTTTTTATCTGCTATTCTGTTCTGACAGAATGTCATCGGTATTCGGGATCATAACTTCCACTTCTGTTCCACTAACAAAGAGTACTCATATCGAAGGCACCATCTACATAAACATCATTTATATTCTTTTTTTATGTTTGTAAAGTGCTTTTTTGCTATCTGGAATTAAGAGAACATCAAATGCACACATCCAAACAGAAAATGCAAAAGAAAGGAAAAAAAAAAATAACCTTTATACATCTAACTTAAAAATATAAATTAAAATTCACGATCCATTGAAGGATCGATTAAAATGAGAAGCTGTAGTGTCACGTTTCAGAATATTTACATAGCATAAATTTCTGTCACTTTCGAAACGAAATTTCTTATGCAAATGCCTTCTACAAAATTTTATTCCATCTCAGTGTTTGTGAATATAAAATTTATTAGTGATTTTTCACGTGTATACAATGTACTTTATTAAATAAAAAATACGCATGCAATGTGTCGATCAGATAGACAGGTATATATAAAGGTATGAACAAATATAGTTCGTATTACTTACCCGTGTGTAAATACATACGTTAAAATATGTTCCAAGAAAATAATATATAACAGATGTAATAACATACACGCTGAAACCTATATTATGTATTATTCATTTATTCTAATTTGTGCACCCTATACTGAGAAAGAGAGAGAGAGTGTGTGTGTGTGTGTCTGTGAGCGAGAGTGTGTCAGAGAGAAGTTTTTAAATAAATGGCATGATTTAATGAAGCATGCGGTATAAAATGTATGCCCCTTTCTTTCAGAGTCAGGCAACGTCACGCGATAAAAAAGACTCGTAAAAACCGGTAAAATATACGTCATTTCCTTCGCCGAATTACTAAAAAAATAGGATCTTATCTAAAAGTCCGGCTCCCTTCTCTACTGGATATCATCCCCCAATCACTTCCATCGGAGAACACTAGTATGACTGCATCTAGACAGGAGAATCAAAGAATTTTTTCAGATCGATCTCAGTTCAAAACTTTTGGTAAGAAGTATTGTTTGCTATCTTCCAACGCAAGACTTAAATTCTGTAACATTTACGACGGCGACTTAAAGAGGACTACGAGATATTTGTGGAATTTTAAGGATACAATTTCTGCGTTTGGGTAAAGTGTCTAACAATAACTACCGACTTCATGTTATTTTCAGATAGACATTTGAATAATAAATTTGCCAAAGGTGTCAGGTAGTATTCGACATGAAATCTGAGGATCTTTATTCTTTTGGGTGTAACTGAAGAATTTTGATATGACAGGAAATTAACGCGACGCAAAGTGGTAATAATTTTATGCATATCTTCCTATATTCAAGTAAATTATTACAAGGATTTATATAACTTTTCAAGTGTTTGTGAAAATTAAGTATTCGAAAGGTAATAGCAGGCACCAACCGCTTGCTTCGAAAAGTAAGTTATATTCACTACTTGAAATCTTTGAAAAATTTTAAATGAACATTTAATTCATAAATAGTTTTCTCATAGTTAACGAATCTTACTTATTATAAAACGCAGATTGTGTGTGTGTGTCTCTATGTTTATATATTGGATCGAATTTCCTACATTTTTCAACCGATTTCAACAAAACTTCACAGGATTACGTAAAATTACCTTCCGGTGGTTCTGACAGCGCTAAAAATTGGAAAAACACAATTGTTTTTGCACGAAATCAATTTGAAAACGAGATAAAAAAAACACGATTCTGTCGCCAGAATGAAAGGGGGACAACGCGTATTGAGTCATACTTATAAAATCTAGGTTGTTCCATATCCCGAATTCGTCCACTTCGCTAAAAAGGTACTACCACTGGCTATGCACCCATAAACACACACGTATATCATGTACTTGATGCTGGAATATAACACCTCGTCATCAAATGCTGCACTTATTATTTTTATTACTATATATAATATTTACAATTAAGATTACTTCATACCCGTAAATGGAAATTCGTAATTGCACTATTTTTTTTTACATTATTCTATTAACTAATAAATTAGTAATATTTATTCTTGTCGCCTATATTTTGATGAAATTATCGTTCTCCAAATATAGCCAATTGACTTTTCTACACTGTTAGTAGTTTCTGGACCTGTTAGAAAGACGACTGTAAAAACTCTAGACGGCTGATAATTCTGAATGCAAACTGCTTATGTGGGAGCCTATCCATTCTAATCTGCGAAAATATCTACTTGTTGCAGAAAACAAAGGAGGAGAATCAATAAGATCGTAATAAGTGAACAGCACGTTTGTGGTGTATTTATTAAACAATCCCTCTTTTATACATGTTTCATTAAATACAACTGAAAGGAATTGTGATTACGCGTTTTAAGAAATTTTCTTGTGTTCGAACAACTTCTTTTTCTTTTCTGGATACGAATTATGTAGATAGTGTCCAAATGTTTTGCATTTATTAGCGTTTTCACTTCTTGTTCAAAACAAAGACATAAATAATTACATCGTTAAAACAACTACATGCTTATCTAGACGACTTAGGTTACACATGAATAAAAGCAACTCCGTTAGTACTTATATAACTATACCCATAAACTTAACAGAACCAATCAGGAACATTAACTACGAACACGACCATAATATGCTGACCGTGTTTTTGGAGAATAAAATATTGGTATAACTCACAAGTCTAGGGACTTAAAAGTCAAGATGAAAGGTGAGGTGGTCGCAGAAATTGTCTGACAACCATATTTGGTTTCTCTCGCTTGTGTGTCATGGATCAGAGTGCTGTTGTAAGACATGGGGTCTTCCAGTAGCCACTCTTTTGACACAGTGCAGTACAACAACCTCAAGATACTTAAGGCAGGGCTATGTGTTGAATCTGTGACCATCACCAACATTCAGAATTTCATTTCTTATCAGAACGATCAGGGGAAATTTTCCGTAATATCCTGCCTTCTTTATCTTAAATAGACTCATGGAAATCTTTTCGAATACTCTGCACTGTCCTCATATTGACACTCAACATTCTAGAATATTTGTATTAGAGATTCGATTGCAATTGGTAAGGGGAACAGATTGCCGTTTTTAACTTTTCGGCGGAGTGAAATGCGTCATGGTGATCTTTTCTCTCAGACTGTGTCGAACGGACCCTACAAACTTGTATAGTCGACAAAATCAAACACACGCAACGCGCATGCGTGAAAATAATAATAATAAAAATAATAATAGTAATAATAATATAAAATATTTTGAAGTATGCTATATTTATGCGTTAAGTTGCTCAATGTCAGGGACAGAGCTTATGTAGATATATATATAGGATATTGTAGTCAATACACAAAGGCGACAGTTTATTTCATGCACAATTGTCATCCATAAATACACACACACACACACACACACGCACATATATGTGTATATATATATATTATTATTATTATTGGCAAATCAAAAGTTCTAAGGTTTTTCGAAACGAGTATAGTTACACAGACACAGACACACACACACACATATATATATATATATATATATATATATATATATATATACACACACATATATATATATATATATATATATATATATATATATATATATGTATGTATGTATGTATATCACCACTTGATCCCCTTTCTGCCGTGCGTTTAAGAATATATGAATTTATATAGGGATTTTCTGATTTAATCATGAAGCTGTTATATAACTTATTGTATTATCTCGTTGAATATTTTCACATTCCGTTGATCTCATTTCAATTATATTTTTCTATTTCTGAAAAGATTCATTTAAAAATAGCCAATATGATAGTTAAAAGGCATTCAACAATGGGATATTTTCAATTATGGTTTCATATTAATTATTTTGGAATGAAGTCATTCTACAATTAACTCATTAGTGGTTTTAAAATATAATATAAATGCACCGGCGGGATAATGAGATTTATTTTTTAATTTGAAATTAATCAGATCTTTATTTTCCTGACAAGGAACACCGTTCCTTAAGTGTTTTATTTAATTTATCAGGCGGTGCATTTTCTAGAACAACAGACACGTATTATTTTAGTTGATTCCGCCTCTTTCAGCAATATGATTATCACATTGCAGTTTTCAGCCCATAGCTATTCAGTTTATCGTCGAAAGAGATAATTTAAAATTAATTCACCGTATGCATATATGGTTATATTGTTATTGTCTGGAACTGGCTGAGATGAGGTTTTAAAGCCGGAGAAAAATAGTCTATAGTTTATAGTAAAGTAAGAAGTTCGTTCTTGTCTAAATTATTGGGTTGACAAGAAAGTCCCGGTTAAATTTAGAAGTGGAAAGAGAACAACGAAATTATATAGTGCAATACCAACATTTATTCGTCCAAGTAATGTCCATCTTTCTCGCCGATCTTCTGACAGTGATCAGTTAGCACCCGAATCTGACTTAGAAAACAGTTCGCTGGCTTTGAATAAAAAATAAACAAAAAAACTTTAAACAGGAAGAGACTTAGGGTTAAAATCGGAAAGTGACAGTTGAAAATTTCTTGGAAATATAATGTAAAATGAAGGCTGTGAAGATTTGAATCATTGGACATATTCAAAGAAATATTGACAGCGGCCATTTTGTGTAAATGTAAATTGATTACAGAACAGGCAATGACAGTGATTGTAAAAAATACAGAAATTGCTAGGAGATCCAAATGATAGGAAGGTGTGAAGAGGCGTGATCGCTCAAATCCTAAAGAAACATAGTAACAAAACAAATAAATACCATCTACCCAACGAAAAGTATTGCGTAAATACTTAAAAAACAATCTAAAAGAGATTTTCGTTATTACTGATTATGACTACATAACACCTTACATAATTCGCGAGTAGCAGCAATATTTAAGTTCAAGGGAGACAATTATGTCAGTTATCACCGGTTTTTATAAACGTCAAGATTAAAATTAAAAAAAAATTATGAAACATCTGTGCAAGTAGAATTGTGTAATCTATTAGTAGACTACCGAGTTTAGTTACCGCACTTTATTTGTAAACATGCTTTGTCAGCTATACATAATAATCAAGTGGTCAGAAATATTGTCAAAGAGACTCATATCTTTCAGCCATGCCAGAAATTCCTGAAATATTATCTATTTATCCGAGTATTTTAAGGTGCATAACAATGCTTGCATTTTTAATGTGGATTTTTCTAATTAGATACATAATCACTTTCCCGAATGATAGGTTCTATTCATATGCAAGCCAAAACTTCTATACATATTTTATAAAGTAATTGATGCTTATCAGTAAAAGAACCGGGCTAACAATTGTGAATATTAACAAAACACATAAAAAAATATTCGTTTCGATTAATGCCAATATTAGAAAAACTGCCACGGTTATTTTTGTAGGGGTATGATCTTAACATTACATACTCGTAGAAGACAATACGTTGATGATTGACTCAAAAGGAAAACGGAGAGACGCTTACAAAAAATGTAACGAAAAGAGAGAATAAAAATAACTCTTAAATGAAAAACTTATGTAATGTTATCAGAAAAAAAAAACAGTATAAGTACTGTGATGTAGAAATGAAGGAGATATAAGAAGATAATTTTTGTGGTACAAAATCTGTAAAAAAATTCGGTATCGTACAGCCTCAACCTTTTTCCATTCGTCCTGTAGACTCCAGTGTTGTGCATGAGAAGACAGCTTTCAAAACCGCTAAGAGATTGTTGTTGTTTTCCATAAAAATTAATATTTTACGGGAATAAGTTATTAGCCCCACGGCCTGCAATTTTTGTACCCTGTGTTGCTTTGAAGTAACCAGTGGTACCATGTGCTCCGACTCTTACTACTGAATTGGCTGGAGTATCAAAGAAGAACCGGTATTTCGGTATAATTTGACTTAGCGCTTTTAATAATTTCATATGTTTCAAGATAAAAACTGCTAGACGCAAGCATGTCAATGCGTATGATATAATATGGATAAATATTTATTAAGGATAACAATAACAAAACTGGGATTAAAGACGGCAGGTGAAGATTGACATTACATTTATTTTTTTGAAGATCGATGTTGATGGGAAAGAAAGAAGCCAGAATCCAGAAGCGATTCCCATCAACAGGAAGTTTGAGAAAAAAGTCTTAGTATAGAACTTATGGGTATATTAAGTGAAATCAATTTTGAAATATTCAAACCTATCGAGGTAATGTCGAGGTACTAAAAGAAAAGCTCGTGAGAAAAATTAACATTGAATTATTTATAGAAATGTCAGATGAAAACTTCGTTACGTCGGAAGTGATGACTAAAGCCGAGATGCCATACAAGGACCGATATTATTACAGATTATTATTTAGATTCTGTCAAGAAGCGGTAAATATATTGTAAAACACAAAGCAGATGTGATTCATTATGGGTGAATGGCAGATGTTAAAATGAGTAAGAAAGTTTTAGGTGAGAAAATATTTTCACAGTGAATGAAAGTTCCTAGAAGCTGGCTTAGCAATTGGTTTTGTATAATACTTCCACTTCATTTTACAGTTGAACTAGCTAGATGTAGCATCTATACCAACAGGTTTTTATCTCGCACTTCTCGCTTGTGTAATTCCTCCCGGATCCATGCTTTCCAGGCAACTTTAACCTGCGAAAATTTAAATGCAATGTGTATCGCTATCTACTATCCTCCTGATTGCTCTTTTCTTTCTCATCATTACTAATGTTACTTTTCCTAATCCCTCCACATCCTCTACCCCAATGCGTGCTAGGGGGTGTGCTGGCAAGCTTGGGGTGATACCGATTAAAAAAAAAAATGAAAAAGCTCCCTAAAAATTAACAGGTTTTTAAATATATAAAATATTATTTAAACACAAACACACACACATTGTAAAGCAAAACAAATTAAAAATAGTCATACATAAATAAACAAAAATATCGAAATAGATAAGAATTATATTCCTGCATACTCAGGCAGCAGTCCTACAGAATTAACTTACTTGAATCCGCAATTTTATTGGTTCTGACAATGCATCTCTGTTTCTTTCATTTTCCAACCGTCTTTATGTAGATTCCCGTTGCCTATTCTATAATACATTCATGTTAATTTTTATGATGAATTTTCCTCTCTGGTGTTTAGACTTTATGAATTTAAACTCAATACTAGATTGGCAGCAATGTCTCATAATTTAAAAACGGATAGATGTAAATGTAAATCCTATGCTAACAGTTACTTCCACCACACTTCACGCTTGTGGAACTCTCTTCTAGCTTCTTCTTCCCAATCAACTTTGATCTTTACACATTTAAATGCAATGTCCATCTTTTTTTTGTCATTTTATTCTCATATTCTCTCACACTCAGTGACCCCATTGTGTCTTAGTGGCTTTATTGCTTTGCATGTGATGAAATGATTAAAAAAAATCATGCAAGTGGGAATCTTCTGCACGTGAAGATGCAGTCAGACTCATGAAGTTTAACAGCAGGGAAGGCATAAATGGTTCTATAAGACAAAGCGTGCAGTTTCCATTGGAAAGCATTACAATTTGCAAGCGGTTTATTGCCCCAGTTAGCAATAGATTGAACGTCATTTTATAGATCAGATGCCAATTCGACCTCATCGGATTTATCAGATCTGCCATAAAGACAGAAATAAATAACTGCGTAATCAGAATAGATGCCGGGTTTAAAATTGATGACATCAGCATTGTCGTTGATGAAAATTAAGATAATGGTCATTGGGAAGTAAGAATGATTTAGAAGAGTAGCAATTCAAGGTAGATTACATAAGAAATATTGAATCAAAACATTTTTTCTAGAAATACCATGCCCTTTCATCTTCGGAAGAAAACCAGCATGTCACTCCCTGTCAGTTGTCTTCCTTTTATCTTAAGAGCCAGCATTCAACATTCTTACCTAAAAATTATCAAGTACTTCCAGCCATAACTTTTAACTCAACAGCAGTTGATCTAGACAAGCAAATGACATATTTTCTTTTTGTCTCAAAATAGACTATGTGACATGAGATGCTTAACCAATTCTGAGTTGATTAGAGCATCTAGGAAATTGCCAAAAAGTGGTAAATGATGAGAGATGAAGTGATCAGATGTTTCATCCTATTTCTTCAAAACTCGGTACCGAAGAGAATTTTCAACAAGCAGGAAATCAACAATTAAGGAGACATTTAGGTTAGAGTCGAGAGAGAACAGGGGTCAGTTCACTGTCTTATTTCACAAGGATTATTGCAGGGATACAAAGTCCTCATGATTTATGGAAATATAGTTTAGAGATGATACCAGAAACCATTTATGGAATTAGATGAATATGATATATTAGAGACTTTATTCTAAGCTGAAATCAAGCAAACATATATCAGATGAGACCAAATTAAATTTGGAATATAATTTACGAGCAAAACATTCACCTTTAGGATAAGATAATAACACATCACATTGAGTGAAAAAAACTGTTAAACTATGAATTATCAAAATATTGAAAAAAAATCGTACGATTAAATCTGTTATATAACCTTGAATTCTGGATAATATATTCAGTGACGAAGAATATAGATGTTTTTTTATTCTTCTAAAACACAAATGAGGAGAATTCGTGATGAATTCGATAGTGTTATGAACAATCGAAATTAATATACCATTTATATTAACACAGAGAATGAGATTTTTGAAACTTATGGGACATTCTTGAGGAACGTAGCCTTGAATAATCTAAAAAAAAAATAGGTGGTTTGATGAAGGCAAGAAAATCGGTCGTCTAAAGCGGGTAATATAAGAAATAGATCTAGGATTACAGGCGAAAAAAATGAAGCTAAAAAGATTAAATGGCCATGAGCACACCATATTATGCGCTATCGGAAACTCTAACTATCATAGATGCAGTGTAAAACGGTGTGGTAAAAAACTTAAATGTGCTTGAGCAGTGAACAACTATCCGGACAATATATTGAACGTGAAAGGCAGCATACGAAAACAAATGTATGACATAAACAAAATCTATATGTGCCAGATAGTGATTTTCCAAGCGTAGCTTAGACGTGGCACAAGGCAGAAAGTAGGGGGCACTCCATGAGGAGCGAACTCACTAATCAGTCGTAAGTGTTCTAGCGAGACAAAGTTTCTAGACATTACACCGCCTCGAGGTGCCCCTATATGAGCGAGATATAATGAGATTCAAGATGGGCGTTTGTACTATTTTGAACTTCATGTTTCGCCTAGCGTGCGTTTTTTGGCACAGATTTCACATTTGTTTCCTGTTTGGAATTGGGTTTACTTTTCCTCTAAAGTCTACGTCAACTCTATAAATTTTACGTCTGCGCCTAAACCCTGATATTATATTTACTGGTCGCAGACCTCACCAATCCTTTGAAGAAAATATATATATATATATATATATATATATATATATATATATATATATATATATATATATATATATGTTTTTCTTTATTAAGATTATGTTTCCGATTCCTTATAAAGTCTTCATATTTTTTTTCGCTCACTGTAGCGACATTCGTCTTAGGGGCATTACCGCCTTGATTTGAGTGACTTCAATAAAATAAGGCTTTTTTACATCCATATTAAAATATCCTAAATGTATAATAGCGTGTGAAATCTATCGTATTTTTGAATTATCGTATACAATAATTTTATTCTAATTCAAATGGCAATTATTTAATCTCATTATAATAAATATTCTGCTTTATTCTTAACGATAATAGGGCTCATATTTTATTTTTGCACTTTAATATATGTAGTCATTTCTATATTAATGACCAAATTGAATAATCTTCACGGTGGGCTTATCTATTGGCTAATCCAATTTCTCTGCAATCATATTAATCTGATAAGTTTTTTTTTTTTATTTTAAATTAGGTTTTGTTCAACTACTGGATGATTCACAATTCTCGTCATTATTATTTATTTTCAATACATAGATGTTTTCTTATGATATAAATGCATTTTTCTTTCAGACATTTTCTGATGATCTATTGGTATTATTTTAAGCAATTTAGTCCACAAAAATTAGTTCACGTCCATCTATATTCTTCCTGATACAATCTCTATTCACGATATCTTTGGTGTATTAGCGCAATATAAATAGACATTCATTTTCCAATTATTGACTTACAAACCCTATTTCACCTCTTGTGAATTTTAGGAATGGTCCACATTAATTCAGTTTTTTTTTTAAACTGATATATGTTAAAACCAGACTGTGTTGTCAAGTTTAGAGATTCACCTACTTCGCAAAATATGAAAAACAGTATTCAAACATCAGAATTTAAAAAAATATATTTACTTGCTAGGTTATAGGAATTGTACCAATAAGTATATATCTTATTTTAAGTCAGGTCTAGCATAGACAATATGATACTTGAGATACATATGTCTTTCAAATGTTTAATTTCATAGTAGCCATATTAATATTATATGAAGCAAATAAAAATGCTATTCGCAAATGATTTTCCAGTGCTTATACTCACACACATACTCACACAGATGAATATATGTATGTATGTATGTATGTATTCGAATTAGTATTTTAGAGGTCTTGCAGATGTTAATAATGTAATCAGTGGTTGAATGTTTTCTGTCTTATGACAACCCAACGGAAATTAATTAATAACTTTTGACAGGAAAATTACGTGCGTATATTAAATTTAGTTTTTGATTATTTATACCACTTAGCAACCGATAATTCTTGCACACTTATTCAATCGGTTTCACGTCTTGTACCAGATTCTCTTATTAATTTAAGCTGACATTCGTGAAATAAAATGTCCAGATTAAATGATTGCCATGTGGATATCGAAATTAATGTTTCTTATGTCTCAAAATTGAAGTTAATTTTCATATAGGTTCCAATATTAAGTGCAATTTAAAAAAAAAAAAATCATCCGATAAGGAAACGCAGACCCTCAGAGTTATGTCTTGTTTATGCTTCTATATTCACGGTTTCGAATTTTTAAAAGGGTTTAATGTTAATATCTATTTATCTGATTGCCTTCAAATGTCATATCCCTTTTTTACAACTATTTAATTCATCCATAATTCTAAAAAGTTCATTGTTTTTGATTCATGTGTAATCTCTTTGTTCATCGATGATTGTTATTAAATGTCTAAATATTTATGTTTCTCGATAATGTTAATCCCACAGTATAGCTTCACTTATTGTTCGTTTTTCTAGCATATATTCCCTAATTAGCTCTCGCATTACCCAAAATGTGTCATTATACTTCAGTACCAGGAAAGAAGGATTTGAAAATTTCATACTCAAGGAACGTATTGAAGGCAATAGTCTGAGAGGAAAGCATTGCATATCATACCTAACGCGTTTGAACGAATGTTTGGCAGCACAAGAATAAGTAGATTTAACAAACAGACCAATTTTACTAAGATCTACAAAGGAGAGGAAATTGTGGAGATTCATAAATGTCTACATCCTGAAGGGATACGATGCATAGAACATAACGACATTTCTTGAAAATTATTCAGTTTTCTCTATTTTGCTTCCAACCTCCACATATTGCTGCCCTCATTAGTCGCATGTACGTAACATCAATGTACTTTCTCAGTTTCATGAAACCCATTACACAGTTGAAAGTGGTATCGCCTATTAAGTAACAATAGAGACAAAATGTGTTTCCCAAAACACTCACATGTACAGTGTTATGTCTACTGCAGATATTATGCTGAAATTACTAATGAATATTGTATTAACTACATTTCACCGTTCTATGAAAGTCAACACCTTAAAATCTAGTTTGACCTTCGTACTGATAAGGTGTGTAATAATGGCTAAAATATAATCAAACAACAACACCAGCAAGTTGAAATTATTCGAACAGAAAATTGTATTCCTGCTATGTTCACCTCATAGTAGAATATGCTTATATTAACAGAAACTTCAAATCTACATACATTTGAAAATGTATTCCAAGCTCTGAATTCACTGAACATCTGTATCAGGTAGAGAAACTACATTGAGACAGGTCTGGTAAAAAAAACAATATCGAATCATTTAACATCTCTTCAGCAGTATTACAAAGTAGAACTCTTCATTTTTGTTGTCGTATACGTACGGAAGATAATGACTATGTCACCATTCAGATACATACAGTAGTTAATACTGTATTTTGGTCTGCAGTTGTAAATTCATTGTGGAATTCATTGGATCACTTCTTGTTATGGTGCAGGTTAGGACCAAGGAAGATCAACACGAATACAAGAGTAGAAATAATGAAGGTATATTACACGAAATAATAATACAAGATGTGTAAGGTTTTAGTATGACTGTCAGTCTGGTATGGAGTGAAATACTATCGGCTCGGCTCGATTCGACCCTCCCTCTTGAGAGGGGTATTATACACAGTCTAAGGAAGAGTTCCTTTTGTAGTTATAGGTAAGGACATTTGATACTTCTATTAGTTACTACTACTTCTACGCGCTGCCGGCGTATCTTATGTGTTGTTCATGTCCTAAGTACTATCGTTCATTACCAAACTTCGTGTGATTATTCTATTTTGCAACTTTCCCTAGGTTACAGCAGTTTTCATCTTACATAATTCTCTCTCCATATGCAATCACAGATGTGAAGATATTAACACTAACCATTATAGAATTGCATACGATAACTCAAACAAATATACAAATAGAAAACAGCATTTCTTTACTAGGAGTGAGTATGAGGGATTATAATACAATTATTGATAATTTGAAACAACAAATAATCAACATTATCTTACATCGATTGCAAGAAGTAAGATTCAGCATGAAACTTTCTAATCCATAAATTATAATCTGACATTGGAATAAGAGAAGTGATCGAAAAAGTCAGGATGAGGAATTTATAAATACTAAACTCTTTACATACATTTGTGTATGGATCGCTTACAAGACATTCATTTAAGACATAAGGAAACTGAGAATGAAACCCCCCGGAGGTTACAAAAAAAAATATTAACCTGAAATCTCGAATCTTGTTCTTAAATCGCCATGTCAGATCTAGATATGCATATAGATGACATGCATGGCAACTGACAGATTCAGAAATAATTAAATGATCAACAGTATAAAATACCTTTCTCAAATCAATGATTAAGAACTGCTTCCAATGAAAGAATAGATCTTCGAGAATACCATAGCTCTTTGAATCCCGTGGGCTGACACATCAGAAACACAAGAGAGCACCACGTAACAGATCTTATCATTTGGGGACATTCAGTTGTTGTAATAAGGAAAATGGAAAGCACTTGCGACACAAGGAAATATAATTCCATAATCAAGATATATACATTCGATGCTACATTAAACACCATTTTAAAAATGAATCCTCTATCTTTATTGGAAAAATGGATAACTATTAGTAGACATGAGAAATTGATTTTTCTGACAAAGATTCTCTGTCATTAGATCAACCGGCGTTTCCAACCATTTCTGTCATTCGAATTTTTACGAAGATCCTCTCTTATCCCAGTGTCATCTATGAGTTGTTCAATCATAGTTTTTGTTAAAATGTCGACATTTTCCCCATTTTTCTGGACCCCGTAGTAGAAACTAATGAACAAATTTATATTTACTTCTATTGAAAAATAACTAAACCACACATGCAATACAAAAACTGTGATGTTTAATCGTTCCTTATTTTTCTTATGCTTATTTACTTGGAACTACAATGTTGAGTCAAAATTATCCGTACATTTGACCTGAAATATATGTTATGAATGCGGATAGCTTTGTGCCCCCCCCCCTTGTATTATTCTTCTGGCAGATATTTAATACAACTCTCCATAGACGTATTTAGTTAACATTCTTTTATTATTAGTGTTCTTTTTCTTAGTATTCCAATCTACTCTCGTACAGGAGAATGTTTGTACGGTACAGATAAAATGTTGCACGTTCACATAATTTTCATTTGATTGTGGATTTATATCATCATTAATATTCTACATAAAAATATACTGAATAGTAGTAATAGTAAAATTACCTGCTTCATGTTGTATTCATACGATAGAATTTAATTAAACGGAACAAATGTGCAACAGACAATAGCTATGAAAATTGATTTCGGTTCTTGTTAAACAGGCGTCATCATATCCATTTATAAATTTCGAATTGATACTACAATAACTATAAAATATTACACGCCTGCTTCTTTTCGTATGAATGTAACTGAAGTGTCGCAATTAGAGTTAAACATACAGAATTAAACTGAGCGTAGCATGCGCTAAATAAGAGAATTTAATAACACCCTAGAGATTAGCAACAGAATGCATATATTGTGCAATCTGAATTCGCAATCCAATAAAAAATATGCAACTTTGGCGGTGATTAAAATTAAATTCTATTATTAAACATTCATTGTTTATTTGATTTGACAAAATATATAAGTTATAAAGTAACGATGTTTTTGCGCAAGTTATAGACTGCTTAGAATTATCTGGGAATCATTGGATTCAAGGATTAACTTCATGGATATATATTTCCCCCGAATGGATACAAAACAAAGCACATGGTAGTCTAGTATTTTCTTATCAATTTTCTTTATTATACATAAATTAATATAGATTTAAACTTAGGTAATAAGTAATTTGAAATTATTTCGAGTGAGGGGTGACAGAAAAAAAAATGATGAATTATATGTCTATATATGACTTGAAAAATTAGACTCGTTTAATTTCTTTGCAATGTGATCATTTCAGAACAAATTAAAGAAATGACCAAAGACATTTATACATATTCATATACGTACGATAATAGAAATGCAGGGTGTATAAAAATAATTTTACAAACATGGGGGCGGTTTCTGGCACCAAAATGTAAAATGTCCATATAGAAATATATACAAAAGTCCATCATTGTTCATCAACACAGAAATTCTTAGAAAATGTTCAAAATTTCCACCACTTACATTTTAGAGACGCATGCACACGTCGGATCAGTAAATGGCGGAAATTATTGTATATTTACACACGGTGTCGAATGTTTTCTCATGCCCCCATCACACGTTGATGAAACGTCCCTGCATTATAAATGGCTGCTGCATAAATCAATTGTTTTAGGTGGGCCAACCTTTATAAATCTAATGGATTTGGGTCGCAAGAACGTGCAGGTCATGGAATCTGTCCTCATTATATCTATCCTTCTTTCACGGTAGATGTCAGGCAGTGCATCGAAAACAATGCGACTAGAAAGGGGTTGGAACAACGTCATGCATGAAAAATACGCGTCTTTCTTTTAGCATGGTTATATCACCTAGAAAGGTTTGGAAGTATGTTCGAAATACACTTCCTGTAGACACACCTGTATAACGTGTTGGGAGCGTAACATGCTCCAAATAAGAGAATTTCATAACACACTGAAGATTAGCAACAGATTATTAGACTATCTACGAGATATTCAACTGAAATCCCAACCCCAACTCACTATTCTTAAACAGATGCCGGTGACTAGCCGGCATTTTACAATGGAAATTCTAAAACGACCACAGATTTTGCTGGTGTAAATTTGCTAATCCATCTATTCCAAATTTTGTCTCTTCCGTAAATAAGACTGAAGAGAAAAAAAACATTTCGGGAGTTTGTGCAATAAAAAAAAGCAAAAGTATTTCCGTGGAGAGTGATCAGAAAGCGAAAGACTCTGCACACGTTGCAAATGATAGAGGAGCTGCACTTGAAGTACACTGCATGCGGTCCTATGAGATGTACGACAAGTTAAAAAACCACTTGATGTGTGCTGATACTAATGTCATCTCCGAATGCGTTCTTCCTGCCAGTCGTACGAGACGATCTCGGTTTTCCTCGATCCATCGTTTGTGGTGGCATGGATCTTGTCTCAGCAATGCGGCGATAAACAGCAGCAAAGTTTGGACGACTCAGCTACTTTTTGGTTTGAAACGCAATCTGATACAGCCCTGAAGCCTCGAGTCCCTTATCATTCGCACAGCCGTGTGTAAAAATCATATCTGCTTTCTCACAATATGAATATCCAGTCATTGTGAAAAGAAATACATTGAAAATACAACTAATTGCCTTCAATACCATAAATATTTCATGTTCAATGCGAAACAAAAAGCTCATAAAATATTTCAAACTAGAAGAGCTGACTTGCTAACAAACCAAACGAATCAAAAGAAAATACTCTACCCATTAACTTTATTACAACTACAACCGAAAAAAATGTTTTATCTTAACTCCACATAAAATTTGTAACAACTACATTAAAAAAAAAATCAAAGTCTTCATCAAAATAAAAAAATCGAAAAACCAGGAATTTACTCTATGAAGTGCAGGAATTATCAGAATAAGTACATTAGAGAAACCTTAAGAGTTTTTAAACCAAAGACTATATGAACAGTAAAAAGATATTGCAAAAAAAAAATAAATAAATAAATACACAAAATGCATAATTTTTTCACCATAATGAAACTGACCACAATTTTGACATATGTAATGTTACCTTGAATTAAATAGAAATAATACATTAAGACAAAAATGTCAAGAATCTGTCTTGATCGCTAATACAGCCACGGTAAATTTGCACCAAGTCTCTTAAAATAATTCACTATTCTTGTCAGACTTTCCATTGTCATATTGGGTGATAGTCAGTGACAAAGTTGATTGTAAGAAAAGTAAAAAGAATAGATTGGAATTTACCTAGAATTTTGAAACTACCAACGTCTCTCATTTCGAGGTGAAGTGAAGACGTAGCAACATCAACAAAGCCCAGTCCGAGAAAATCTTGACGAAATGCGTCAGGAAAACTGTTTGAAATTTGTCATACTATACACACACACACACACACACACACACACACACATATATATATATATATATATATATATATATATATATATATATATATATATATATATATATATATGTGTGTAAGATAAAAAAGTATACCACGATTAAAAAATGTTCCAACATTTATAAAAAAAAACACAAAGGTTTTTGGTTCAAAATTTTTTATGTTATTATTAAGAGGAAATACCAAAATTACTCGCTTCATTTATTAATAAATGAATCAACTATTTATGTAATCCTGCTCATCACATTCGAAATTTTGGTCAAACATATTGTTTTTCATGTGTCACCGGTGGGCCAAAGATTAGTATAGGGATTTTAGCGCTTGTTTTGGAGCTAAAAATATACTGTTTTGAAAATTCTATCAATCATCAAATAATTGACAGATTTTAATTAAATTTTCAGGAGATATTCACAAATGAATTAAATTATATT
Source organism: Acanthosepion pharaonis (assembly GCA_903632075.3). Classification (NCBI taxonomy): domain Eukaryota; kingdom Metazoa; phylum Mollusca; class Cephalopoda; order Sepiida; family Sepiidae; genus Acanthosepion; species Acanthosepion pharaonis. The sequence continues at coordinate 216,662 of CAHIKZ030000278.1, forward strand.
TGAATTATTTCTTAAGAAAATCATGGTATTTGTATTTGACATCTGTTACTTCCATTGCATAATTTTAGGAAATTTCAAGAAATAAAAATATCAAACTTATCATATTTATATTACTTAAAGTTAGGTAACCTTGGAAATTTTAAAGAACCATTTTTTTTCTTGTCAGACAGAAATAGCATTTAGCAAAAATTCCCTCTGAATAGTGAAAGTTAAAGTTTAAGTCAAAGATGCGAAAAGACTATAATATTATTTAATTAGAAAAGATTTTAATTGATTTTACAAATAAGATATGTAAATGTTATTATTGACTTAAGAAATAATTTTTAATGATAAATTAATTTTTACACGAATTGTTTTCATTTTTAAAATCTAATTAGAAAAAAATATTAAGTTATAAAAATTTTGTATTAATTTCAGTCATTTAGATGATATTATTAAGTGAAAACTATTTTTTTTTATCATAAATACAAAAGAATTGATTTAATAAATGATTATATCATGGAGGATATTTTTTTAAGTTTAGAAGATTACTGTGTACTTAAAATTTATATGAAAAAGGTGTCCAGTTTATTTTCTTAAATTAAGTTTTACTGACAATATATCTGTAGAATGACATTAGACATTCTTATATTTTTATGCGCTGTTTCTTTGCGGCGTAGGCAGTCATAGCCCTCCACATCTTCTTGTCCCTTTTAGCTCTTAATAAGTTTATTATCATTATTATTTCTCGTAATCCCCGTTCTAATATGCATTTATTCAAGCCCATAATGTATGTTACGCGCTGCATCCCTCTTTCCCTCTATCTCTCTTGTAAGCATCAGAATTTCTAGCTCTCCTTCTTCATTACGTACCCCGGAATTCTCAACTGCCTAATCTTGATGTTATGTATGAGCTTCCTTTCTGTTTCCATTTTCTATTAAAACTGTTCGTTGCCTATATTTTCTGTACATGACGTCCTCACCACTATTTTCTAGAGCCACAACTGTCTTGCTTCGCGTCACTTCTTCATCTTTGAGAAGATTGTTAAGCATACAATACCATAATGGAGGACAGATTTCACGCATCAGTTCAGTACACTTTTCATTTGAAATATGTATATCTTTTAATATTCTGAATAGCATTTGCAATGCATTTTCGGCTATCTCAATACGTCTTCGGATCTCATTGTCTCAATTTCCGTCCTTGATTAAAACAGTTCCCAGATAATTAAATTTTCGTAATTTTTTAATGTTAGTATCCCCGACTTTTAATTTGCATTTTGGTTTCACCCTTTACAGGATAACCATGCAATCTGGTTATTTGTAGTTTATATTTCCTCAATTTTCTCGTGTCATTTGTGACCTTCTGTAGGTATCTTCTGTAGTCTCCTTTCCGTGTGTGACGGTTACACACCTGGCCCAGTGTCGGATCCTTTGGTTACGGCGCCAACGGTGACGTCGCTCCTCCTGGTCGCTCCTCCTGGGTCCAAGCGTGCCGCTCCAACCCTTTGGTCAGATGATCACCAGCCTCGCCTTTCCCGACTCGCTTCCAATACCTGGTCACTAAAGCAACTATACCGATCTCCGGTCTGTCTACCCACGCTGTGTTTAGATCTTAGACAGACGGGACCAGCAGGGATCGGGGCCGATACAAGTTGAGTCCGACGGGGGTGGCAAAACACAAATAAAATAAAAACTCACGACACCAAACAAAATTGTTGATAAAAAGGGTAACAACCTTTATATCTTAAAGTCCGTTACATAAAAACAAAATTGTTCTCAATTCCCGACCCGTTCTGTGAACTATGGCACCAAGCTTCTATCACAAAAATAGCAAAAAAAAAAATGTCGAACTACCTACTTTCTAGAATCATGTATGTATGTCGGCGTGTGGTTCAGTTCGACATTGGGCTAATTTCTATCGGTCGTTCGCAGTTGGTTCTTCTCTTCGACGTGAACTGTATTTCTTCTTCTTCGTTTGTTTAGACTGGTAGATTTCTTGTTTCAATTCGGTGGAAGATTTCTTGTCTTCAACTTCGGTGGAAGATTTCTTGCTTCGATTCAGTGGAAGATTTCTTGCTTCAATTCGGTGGAAGATTTCTTGTCTTCAACTTGGGCTGGAAGGATTTCTTGTTTCGAGGATTCTTCTGTCGTCCGAGGGTGAACTGCAACTCACGCCCAACCTAACTCCAACTTCAACTCAACTTCAGCTCCAACTTCAGCTCCAACTTCAGCTCCAACTTCAGCTCCAACTGATTTCTGCCGACTGGGGTCCTGCTTATATTGACGCCGCAACAAACCGGGGTGGGTCGGTCGGCGTCAGGGGTTTCTCGATAATTTCAAAAGCCGTATTAATTTTGACTTTCCATTATCGTTATTGTTTTTCACCCTACTTTCTCACAGTGCTCTTGGGGGGCGGCGCATATCTATTTCTCTTAGTCTCTCTCATGTCAGGTGATCGCTCTCAACCAATCGTTCCCGATCGAACCTTTCTTTCTCTTCTTTTCCGCAGCCCACGTGACCGCCTCGTCCAACAGTTATTGATCGAGGTTTTCTTTCCTTCTTCTTCCGCGGTCACGTGATTGTATTCGACCAATTGTTATTGACCGAACACCTCTCCCTTTTGTTGGCGGGTGTGGTTACATCGTGCTGGTTTTAAAAAAAACAAAATCCGATTTCGCACCTTTTTGCACGTACGCAAAATGACAATCCTTGCCCTCTCTCACCTGGACTTTGTCAAACAGCCCGCTGCTAATTAGTCTTGACTTTTAGAAAGGATCTTTTCCGCCTTCCTGGCGCCCTCCGTGGTCCAAAAACAATTGCTCTTCTTTTTACCTCTTTGTTTTTCCTGATAGCCGAGAATCTTAATTATCTAGGTCGAAATATCTTTACTTTCTTAACGTGGGTGTCCAATTCTTAACAGGTCAATTCCGTATATCGTTTTCACCAGTCACTTCCCCAACCCAAAGACACTTTCTCTCTGACTAAAGTAAAATTCATTCCTATTATTCTAATTTAAAAGTTACCTTTCGTTATTTTGATAAGAATTCTTCTACGAAAATGTCGGTCAGCGCTCGCGACCGATATCTCCAATTCTATTCTTTCAACAAAAATTAAGGTCAGTCAGAGGCTCTGACCGACATCTGATCCACACCCAGCGGCCTGTTTTGATATCATGTCTTTTCCTTTCTTTCCCCCTTTTGTTATTATCTTTCCTTTCTTCCTTTTTCCTTTCTTTCTTTTTCCTTGCTTTAGGATCGTTTAGTACATTCTTAGTGAATTATTTTCAACCCAGTTATTTTCCGTTTTAAAAAAAAAAAAATTAACAACCTGTTTAATAAACTGAATAAGAAAAAATTAACTCATATTTCTATGAATATTTCCAATAAATGCAAGGTGCCATAATCCTCCCTAACCGATTTGTCATTTACCCGTAAATGACACCTAAACCTAATTACATCATTTAACATGCACCATGCATTCGTCTCATGCAATTCTATTCTACTTTCTAACATGCAAGGGTAATGTTCTTTCCATTTTCTTTTTGTTCTACATGCAATGAAATGTTCTTTTCATTTTTTTTGTTCTACATGCAATGAAATGTTCTTTTCATTTTTTCTGTTCTACATGCAATGAAATGTTCTTTTCATTTTCTTTTGTTCTACATGCAATGTAATGTTCTTTTCATTTTTTTTTTGTTCTACATGCAATGAAATGTTCTTTTCATTTTCTTTTTGTTCTACATGCAATGAAATGTTCTTTTCATTTTCTTTTGTTCTACATGCAATGAAATGTTCTTTTCATTTTCTTTTGTTCTACATGCAATGAAATGTTCTTTTTTTCATTTTCTTCTGTTCTACATGCAATGAAATGTTCTTTTCATTTTCTTTGTTCTACATGCAATGAAATGTTCTTTTCATTTTCCTCTGTTCTACATGCAATGAAATGTTCTTTTTCATTTTCTTTTCTACATGCAATGAAATGTTCTTTTCATTTTCTTTTTGTTCTACATGCAATGAAATGTTCTTTTCATTTTCTTCTGTTCTACATGCAATGAAATGTTCTTTTCATTTTCTTCTGTTCTACATGCAATGAAATGTGCGTGTGTCTGTAGGTGCAGATGTGTTCATTAGGGTTTGTTCTTCTTGGTCAATGTTTTCCTCTCTGCTGTGGGAGTTTTTCCGCCGCACGTGGTGGTCTCACGCCAGCCTCCTCCATTGGTCTTCCAGCAATTTCTTCGCCAGTTCTGTCTGAGTGAGGAACACCGCTCGGCATCTCCTCTCGAGTTGTTGCATGCTCACTAGACTGTCGTTCGCTAATCTTCTCCTACTCTTAATCTTCCATATTATTACACCCCCGATGGCTATAACTAGGAATGTACCCATTACTATTGACCAATTTATCGCGATCTGCTCATCGTCTTCCCAAGCTACACCTTCGTCTCCCAGCGCACTTAACTTATCTCTTAAGTGATCCATATCGATCTTTTCTATGGGCTTCATTAAAATTGGCATCTTATTTAAGGTGACATTAGAGAATCTCTTCACTATCGGCTCCCATAATTCTGTACAATTGACTAAGCCTCTACTAATCGTCTCGATGAGTGAATCTTTTTCTTCATACCTTTCTTCCATCTGGTAATAGGGGGGCAATGAGATGGACACCCCAACCGCCGAACATCCCATGGGTAGCGACACCAGGGATAACGGTGGCCTTATTCTTAATGTCCTTGTGGACTCTCCCCCACATACCCTAGACAGGCTGATATGTTTCTGGGTGGCTACTGCCCACACCCCGTCTGAAACACTGATAGCTTGTGGTAATGCCGAGTTTGTTAATACCTCCACTTGGCAGATTCTTTTGATTCCTTCTCCCCTCCCTTCAAACAATTCTAGTATGCACAGTTTGCGGTTACCAGTTTTATAGATAGGGCTCAACGAGGTACAAGTCCCCAGGGTATCATCTCTACACCTTCTAGCTTCTTCAGCTGATAGCAACATAAATTTCGTTCTCCCCGAATTTAATGCTATGTAGTCTGCTTCCACCTTGTACCTAGCTATCATTCCTGAAAGGTAACAAATTCTCTTGTTGTTATTCTTCACAACCACTTAGTCTCGCTCGACTCATCACTCAATCATTTCATAACTTTTCTCTTAGTTCGGCTCCTCCCTCCTCTAACTAACCTCTAGCAGACAGAATGGTCTGGTCAGGTGTGCGTGGCAACCACCCCAAAGGTCGTACTTCATGACACCACTGGTGATCAATCAACAATGCCAATGATCTTCTTCCGTCCCTTGTGAGGTGCAGCCCGCGACTCCATTCCCTCCACTCACATCTACCATAGTCAGCCAATAGGATTTTGGATGAGCCAGTGTCGCTATCTGTCGACACTAAATGCTCCTATTCTGCACAGCCCTTTTGTTCTACTGAGATTTGGGGTTCTTCTCCCTCCCTGATCTCATCTTCTGAGGTGATTCCTGTTCAACCTCTAACCTTCTTTCTGTGTTTAATTCTCGTCCAGGAGGTTTTTTGTCCTCTTCTTCATCCTCTGATTCTTCTTTCTGTTTAGAGTCTTCGCCTTGAATGTCTTCAATACCTCTCGACTCTATGTCTAAACTTCTCCTGTTCCTTATCCTTTCCCTAAGCTGGGAAAGGGGTATTTGATCCTCCTCCTCCCACTCGCTGGGTCCTTCGTCCTGTTCAGGGTGTCTCTTTTTAGAGCCTTCGACTGCCTGATTGGACCTCTTCGTCTTTTTCTTCCTTTTCTTCGGACTTGGGGGTGCGATGGCGATTTCACAGGGTCTTCTCTGCACTGATTCAGTCGACGACTGAACATCGCTAATCCCCGCTGAGGGTTCCAACTCCGTCACTCGGACTGCTTCGTTTATCTGGTCAAGTCGACCTATCTCCTCATCTTCCTCGGAGTCTTCCTCCGTCTCCATTTCTTCCGGTTCAACCAGAGTTACCTTCCTTTTCCTTGTCTTCTTAGGCCTCGGCTCGCTCATTTCCAGGTTAGCTATTTCAGCCTTCTTCAGATCATTGGCATGAACCCTCCTCGCTCGTCCTGCCACTTGATCCCATATTACATATGATACGGGGCCCGTCTGCTCTACTATCCGGTAGTACGGTTCCCATCTCTGGTCTAGTTTTCCTTCTCTCTGGTGGATTTTATAGTAGACAGGGTCTCCAACCTTCAATTCTACCACCTTTCTTTCAGCATTCACCCTTTCATTTCTTTTCTTCTGGGCCCTCTTTATTCTTCTTCTGGCCTGTACGAATATCTTATGTTGCTGTTCCAGCAATAGTTGATGATGATCTTCTCCCATATACCTTCTTCGGGGCTTCAGTAGGTTATCTACAGGCAGGACCACGTCTCTGCCAAACAACAAAAAAAAATAAGGAGAAAATCAGGAGGTTTCGTTTATCGTAAACCTCACGGCCGCCAGAGCCTGCGTCAAATACAAGTCCCAATTTCCAATGTTTTCTCTGACCAACTTGGCCAATACATCTCCCAAGGTTCTATGAAACCTTTCCACTTTAGCATTTCCCTGGGGGTGATATGGGGATGTTTTTATGTGCTCTACATTCAAACCTGTCAAAACCTCTCTCATGATGCTGTTCACATTCTCCGTGCCATTATCTGTTACCAATTGCACAGGGGCACCATACCTAGGGAAGATTTCGCTTATTATCAACCCGGCCACAGTTCTGGCCTTCTTGTCTGGTACTGCAAATGCTTCAGGCCAATTTGTTAGCCAATCGACAAAACTCACTATATAGTTGTTTCCTTGTGCAGTTTCCCCATATGGTCCTGATACATCCATACTCACTTTCTCGAAGGGAAAGTTTGGTACGTCTCTCTCCTCCAAGGGTGCCATTTCCTGCCTTCTGCTCTGCGACTGGCACACTACACAACTTCGAACATAGTTAGTGACTTCTCCGTACAGTTTGGGCCAATAGTACTTTCTTCCTATGAGATCACATGTCCTATCAATTCCCATGTGACCCAACCTCTCGTGGCACTGTTCCAATATCTCTGGTCTTAAACTTTTGGGCACATACAACTTGGGTTTGATTTCTTCATCCCTTCCTGAGAGATAATACAGCCTTTCCTCTATTATGGCATACTTGGTGGTCTCTCCTGCCTTCACCTTCTCTCTTAGAGCAGCTATTTCACTGTCTGCTGGCTCCTTTCCGATTCCTTCCGTCCAGTAGGGATCGGTTATTATCTGGGCGTCCCCTTCTTCGTCCGATTCTAACATAGGGCGATCTTTTAGCTTATTAGAGTTAATTACTCCTATTCTATAGGCTTTATCATCTACTCCCTGTTCTACCTTTACAGATCTTTCTTCCAGTTGCTTCGGTATTCTTGAGAGTAAATCTGCGCACGTGTTTTCCTTCCTGCCAAATACTCTATCTTACAGTGGTAGCCACTTAACTTAAGTGCCCACTGTTGAATTTTCTTATTATTTGTCCACTCTGCCTGCAATAGATACTGCAGAGGCTTGTGGTCCGTCTTTATAGTGAAGACCGCACCATTTAAATAGTAGTCCAGCTTTTGGAGAGCATACATGATAGCATATGCTTCCCTCTCTATTACTGGCCACCTCTGTTGTGTCTCTGAGAGCTTATGGGGAGGAAGTATATCGGTACTTCCTCTGGTATGCCTGGCACTGGTCCTTCCTTATCAGGACACGGCTGGGTAAGTACTGCCCCTACACACTGCTCACTGGCATCCGTGTATAATATCATGGGCTTGTTGAGGTCTGGGTACGTCAGCAGTGGAACGGTGGTCAACTGTTCCTTTAGCGAGTCAAATGCTCGTTGACAGTCCTCTGTCCACTTGAACCTAGCGTATTTCTTCGTCAGGGCCACCAGCGGTATGGCAATTCTTGAAAATGCCGGGACGAAGCGTCGGTAGTAGCCTATAGCTCCTATGAAACCTCTTACCTGCCTCACGGTCTTAGGCTCTGGCATTTCCCTTATGACCTTTACCTTATCCATGTCGGGTTTAATACCGTCTCCGTTTATGACGAAGCCTAAATACCTAGTTTCTTCCCTCAGAAACTGACACTTTGACAATTTCAATTTTAATCCGTGTTTCCTCAACCTTCCCAACACCTGTCCTAAATGAAAAAAGTGTTGTTCCACTGTCTCCGAAAATATCAAGATATCGTCCAAATACGCCATGGCAAAGCTCTCATATCCTCCTAACACTATTGACATTAGCTGTTGGAAGACTCCCGGGGCATTAGCTAAACCGAATGGCATCACTCTGAACTGAAACAGTCCCAGGTGACACGCGAATGCGGCCTTCTCCTTGTCAGCCTCATCCAGGGCTACCTGCCAATACCCGGACCTCAAGTCCAACGTAGAGAAGTACTTTGCCTTCCCTAATAATGCCAAAATGTCGTCTATCAATGGCAATGGCACCGCCAACGGCTTCGATATAGAATTCAGCTTTCTAAAATCCACACAGAAACGGTGGCCGCCATCTTTCTTACCTACTATTACTATTGGGAAGCTCCAAGGAGAGATCGATCTTTCGATCATCCCAGCTTCCAACATTTCCTCTACTGCCTCTTCTACAAGGGGTCTTTTATGTATAGGTGTTCGGTAGGGGTTTAATTTCACAGGGGGTGGTCTCGGTGTCGATTTTCATTTCGACTGTGTGGGTCTGACCTAGTTCCTTATCTGACTGGGCTACCACATCTCGATTGTTCCTTAACAGACCCCCCACTCTGGTTCTAAATTGATCCGGTGCTAATATATCCTCATCTAAGATTCCTTTTGTTTGCTCTACTAGCTTCCTTCGTTCCTCCTCGAATCTCACCCGATTCAGAGTTCGTAGGGGAAGTGCTCTCCCTATCTTCTCCCCTCTCCTAACCTTTATAGTCTTTTGGGCCTGGTTCACCATCATTATGGGCACCAACTCGGCTGCCTCCACTACCGTTTCGCACAGGGTTACCTCACTATCTTCTAGGCCCTTTCCTTCTACAGGGACCAACTGCAGAGGTCCTCTCCGTACCTTTTTTTCTGACATTAGCCTACCCTTTCCTGACACTGCGGTCCTAGGAGGTAACTTTACATCTTCCTCCACCACTATGGTTATCTCTTCCTCTGGTGGGCATCCCAATGGCGTTCTCTCGCCGTTCACCACCAACACAGTAGGATTAAACTCTATCTGGGCCCTCTGGCTCCGGAGCCAATCTTCTCCCAAGATTGCCTCTGTACATAGGTCGGGGGTTACATAAAAATTTTGGGTGCTTTTCACCCTCCCAATCCTCACCGGGAGCCTCACCATCCCCCTTATCTCCAGGGGGGCCCCGTCTGCTTGCGTGATCTCTATGTCCGCTTCTCGTAACCTTCTCTTCCGTTTCACCCGCCTGTATATCTCCTCTCTCATCAATGACACAGATGCTCCTGTGTCCACTAAGGCCCTCATCTCTCTACCACCTATCTCTGCTCTACAGGATAGTTCTCTCTCTTGCGTTAGCGAAGAGAACACCTGAGCTTTCTTCTTCCTGGGTCCCCACCTTTGGGTTAACCCAGCCATAGGCGCCGGTAGTAATAGATCACCTTCATTTTTCTCATGAGGTGGAGTTCTGCGCCCCCTGCACCTGGGCGACCCCGGCCGGACCTCTCCCGGTCTCCCTCGGCCGTTTCTAAAAATACAGTTTCTTTTCAGGTGTCCTGGCCTCCTGCAATACCAGCACCTTCTTGTTGGACAGCTTGCCGCAAAGTGGCCCGCCCGACCACATGTCCAACATTTTGCTCTTTCCCTTTTTAACTGGGTTGGCCTTTGTGTCTATCCTCGGGGGGGAACCTGTCCTCTATTCAAGCGGTTCGCCCACCCACTGGTCCAAGCTTTTATTTCTCTCCTTTTTAACTGGGCCACCCTCCCTCTTAATTCTGGGGTGACCCGCTGGCTTTTCTTGGGCTCGGCCTTCTTTGTTAATATTGGTGGGGCACCCTTCCTCAGCCCGCACCACTTGGCCAGGTGTCCTTTCTTACCACACCTGATGCACCTGTCACGATCGAAGTCTGGGGGCAACCCCCACTTCGTCGGACATTCCGCCGCCCTGTGGTCCTCGTACCCACAGGTCCAGCAGACCAGCCCGTATCGACCCGGCGTGGGCTTATAAAAGCCATGCCTGGTCGACCTTGCCCTTCTATTGGGGTCCTCCTCCCATAATTCTGCCCGATCCACCTCTTCCTTAACCCTCTGATTCCACACGGGGGCTCTTCCGCCTACCCCCCTTCTTCCAGCCTCTTGACTTGGTATCTGCTTCTTCCCACACCTCTTCACTTTATACCACACCCCCTGGCTCTCCCTGGCCAGCTCTATCGCTGCCGACAGTCTGAGCGGTCCTTCTTTCAATACGTCGTGACGAACACGCTCGTCGCTCAGCGCCTCTACATACAGGTCCGCCAGTTGGGCCTGCATACCCGCATTATCCCTGACCACTTCGGGGAATGCTAATGACGATAGCCTTCCCGCTCGGGCCCCCAATTCTCCCGGGGTCTCCTCCCGAAGCTGTGTTAGTTTTAAAAGGGCCCTCATGGCCTCTATGGCCGTACCCTCGTCGGCGAACTCTTTGGTCAGCAGTTTTTTACTTCTTCCCAGGCCAAGGGGATGATTTTCCAAGAGTCCCCTTACGAACTCCGACGCTTTTTCCCTTTGTGGCATCGTATGCCAGGTACAGGGTTTCCTGGTCCGAGAGCTCGTAGATGGTTCGGCTCTTTTCGAGGATTGTCAGCCAGTTCCTGAACTCCTTCCCACTACCATCAAACACTGGGACCCTCGGTCCACCCAACAGCCCCCCTTAAATCTACTGACAACCCCCGCCCTACTTCTTCTTCACCCCCACTGCTCTATCCGACTCATAATCTGACATGTCTACAGAGAGCAACAATCGAGGTAGGGAAATAAACAAGGTGTCCTACCTTACAGACGACTCTGTTCCTTCTTTTCCTTTGGTCCCGGGTCGTTCTGATTTCTGCTTGAACCTTCAGCAACGGCGGTCGATCGTGGTCTTCTCAGGGCCGAAAATCCTTGGTCACGGCACCACTAGTGACGGTTACACACCCTGGCCCAGTGTCGGATCCTTTGGTTACGGCGCCAACGGTGACGTCGCTCCTCCTGGTCGCTCCTCCTGGGTCCAAGCGTGCCGCTCCAACCCTTTGGTCAGATGATCACCAGCCTCGCCTTTCCCGACTCGCTTCCAATACCTGGTCACTAAAGCAACTATACCGATCTCCGGTCTGTCTACCCACGCTGTGTTTTAGATCTTAGACAGACGGGACCAGCAGGGATCGGGGCCGATACAAGTTGAGTCCGAGGGGGGGGTGGCAAAACACAAATAAAATAAAAAACTCACGACACCAAACAAAATTGCCGATAAAAAGGGTAACAACCTTTTATATCTTAAAGTCCGTTACATAAAAACAAAATTGTTCTCAATTCCCGACCCGTTCTGTGAACTATGGCACCAAGCTTCTATCACAAAAATAGCAAAAAAAAAAATGTCGAACTACCTACTTTCTAGAATCATGTATGTATGTCGGCGTGTGGTTCAGTTCGACATTGGGCTAATTTCTATCGGTCGTTCGCAGTTGGTTCTTCTCTTCGACGTGAACTGTATTTCTTCTTCTTCGTTTGTTTAGACTGGTAGATTTCTTGTTTCAATTCGGTGGAAGATTTCTTGTCTTCAACTTCGGTGGAAGATTTCTTGCTTCGATTCAGTGGAAGATTTCTTGCTTCAATTCGGTGGAAGATTTCTTGTCTTCAACTTGGGCTGGAAGGATTTCTTGTTTCGAGGATTCTTCTGTCGTCCGAGGGTGAACTGCAACTCACGCCCAACCTAACTCCAACTTCAACTCAACTTCAGCTCCAACTTCAGCTCCAACTTCAGCTCCAACTGATTTCTGCCGACTGGGGTCCTGCTTATATTGACGCCGCAACAAACCGGGGTGGGTCGGTCGGCGTCAGGGGTTTCTCGATAATTTCAAAAGCCGTATTAATTTTGACTTTCCATTATCGTTATTGTTTTCACCCCTACTTTTTCTCACAGTGCTCTTGGGGGGCGGCGCATATCTATTTCTCTTAGTCTCTCTCATGTCAGGTGATCGCTCTCAACCAATCGTTCCCCGATCGAACCTTTCTTTCTCTTCTTTTCCGCAGCCCACGTGACCGCCTCGTCCAACAGTTATTGATCGAGGTTTTCTTTCCTTCTTCTTCCGCGGTCACGTGATTGTATTCGACCAATTGTTATTGACCGAACACCCTCTCCCTTTTGTTGGCGGGTGTGGTTACATCGTGCTGGTTTTAAAAAAAACAAAATCCGATTTCGCACCTTTTTGCACGTACGCAAAATGACAATCCTTGCCCTCTCTCACCTGGACTTTGTCAAACAGCCCGCTGCTAATTAGTCTTGACTTTTTAGAAAGGATCTTTTTCCGCCTTCCTGGCGCCCTCCGTGGTCCAAAAACAATTGCTCTTCTTTTTACCTCTTTGTTTTTCCTGATAGCCGAGAATCTTAATTATCTGGGTCGAAATATCTTTACTTTCTTAACGTGGGTGTCCAATTCTTAACAGGTCAATTCCGTATATCGTTTTCACCAGTCACTTCCCCAACCCAAAGACACTTTCTCTCTGACTAAAGTAAAATTCATTCCTATTATTCTAATTTAAAAGTTACCTTTCGTTATTTTGATAAGAATTCTTCTACGAAAATGTCGGTCAGCGCTCGCGACCGATATCTCCAATTCTATTCTTTTTCAACAAAAATTAAGGTCAGTCAGAGGCTCTGACCGACATCTGATCCACACCCAGCGGCCTGTTTTGATATCATGTCTTTTCCTTTCTTTCCCCTTTTGTTATTATCTTTCCTTTCTTCCTTTTCCTTTCTTTTTTTTCCTTGCTTTAGGATCGTTTAGTACATTCTTAGTGAATTATTTTTCAACCCAGTTATTTTCCGTTTTAAAGAAAAAAAAAATTAACAACCTGTTTAATAAACTGAATAAGAAAAAATTAACTCATATTTCTATGAATATTTCCAATAAATGCAAGGTGCCATACGTGTCTGCTATCAACACAGTATCATCTGCATATTCTATGTTCTTAATATTGTGTCCGCCAATAATGAATCTTCGTAGGACATCTAATACTATCAGAATCGCCGCGCTGATTATTCTAAATAAATCCGGTGAGAAAGCTCATCATTGTCTTACACGACTTTCAATTTTTCTGTATCCGCTGAAATAATTTTTCTCCGTGTGTAGACGCTTTGTTGCCACTATCGTTTCTTGAACAGCTGTTGGGTTAAAATAGATTACAGCGCTAATCAGCCATTTTAGAAAAAACGTAAAAAAAAAAAAAAAAAAAAACTCCGTTTAGTAAATTTAAATTAGTTTTAAATTCGTTTTGGAAAGACCGTAAAGTAACTTGTCTATGGAAAATATTAGCTTGAAATTAAAGTAAAACAAAAGCTCCGAGAAAAAACTTTTAAATTTTAACCTAAGTTACGTTTTTTTTATTTTGCAGGAGGTACGTAACATATATATATATATATATATATATATATATATATATATATATATATATATATATATATATATATATATGTATAATAATATACTATATGGTAAAACCGTATGAAATTTCAGGGGATACATATCATGTTAGAAGACAGAACCAAATTATTATTAATTAAATAATATCAATCGCTTAATAACATACAGGTTCTTTTTTTTTTTATTTCATAAGATCTCTAAAGAAAAAATTCAGCTCTAAGTGTCCCAGACCTACTAACAAATCGACTTTTGTGGATAGCTGTTGAGCTGTTTTTAAGTGCTCACATGAAATAAATACTCTTACTTATACAATTTCAAGTGTTTGATATTCTTAGTTTATATATATATATATATATATATATATATATATATATATATATAGTGCTGTTCGATGAAAGGGATTTTTTTTTTTTTACTAAACGTTCTCTTCTCCAATGAAACGAAAGTTAAGCTAAATTCAAATGATAAGCGATCTAAAATCCGAAGAAGAAGCTTTGAAAGCTCTTTGAATTTAGCAGTAAGTACTGTCAAGCATCCGTTCAGTATAATGTTCTGGGATGCTTTTCTTTTTCATGGAACTGGTTTCTTAAAACCTTTGAAAACCTCAGGAGCGAGCAGTACAAGAGAATTTTAGAGTTCTGTCTGCTCCCTTCTGCTGAAAGGGTGAAAATCTACCCCATCAAGCTCATTTTTATGCAGGATAAAGTACTCTTTCACAAATAAAAATTGATGAAGGAATACCTTGATGAGAAGCAGGTGAGTGTTATGAATCTTGAGAAAGCAGTTGAGCAACATACTACATAAGTTTGGAAGGATTGGTAGACCCCATATATATATATATATATATATATATATATATATATATATATATATATATATATATATATATATATATATATATATTACAGAGAGTAAAAAGTTCTAGAAAGATAAAATGAACCAAATTTCTTAGCAGCTAACCTACCAATTAGTTCAATATAGTTTTCCGCTTCATGTCAGCCGAGAATATTAGCACTAGATGGTGCAACGTGTCACTGTCATGGAGTTTAGTATCAGCCGTGTTAATTTGATAAAATATGGGGTATATCAAGTGAGTAATAGAATTTTTTTTTGAGTGGTTCAATTCAACAGGACATTCCCTGCTCCAATTAACAACAGATTCTGTTATTTTTAGATCAGCTGCCAGTTTGACTACAAGACTTACTATCGAGACAGGAGTAAATGTTTGTGTAATATGCATAGATATCAACTTGAGGAGAAATAATGCCATCATGAATTTCCTTGATGAAAATTAAGAATAAATTAAGTCCAGAGTTTTAGTCATTGGGGTGACCTGCATTGACACACGATCTATAAGTGTAACCGTTCAGGATAACTCTCATTCCGCGATTTGACGAAAAGGACTGATTCATTTCAAATATTCGCCCGGAAATATAAACTTTCTTCATCTTGTAGAGAAAATTGATATGCCAAACTGTGTCCAACGCTTTGGATATTTTCTAGCAAACGTCCAAGTTTTCCCAGTCTCATTTAAAGATTGACAGACACTTTCATAAGAAAAATGCTTTTAATTTTGGGGAATTTGAAGCGAGAATAATTATATTCTGGAAAAGATTTGAATCTTTATATCAAATAAATATAATTGGCAAAAATGAAGGTCAAATTCCAATACTACGACAAAATAGCATCTATCGTAATTTGAATGTATATATTAATTTTATATTAGTAACACACACATACGAACGCGCGCACACACACACACACACACACACACACACACATATATATATATATATATATATATATATATATATATATATATATATATATATATATATACAGCTATAAATCGAGAGGTCAGTTGACATCATTACCTTGATTTCAAACTTCGAGTATAATCAGACGATTCTTATCAAATGACCTCTCAACGCTTTATTTCGAATATGTTTGGATAAGTTGGTGATAATACTGCGAAAATGAATCTTCTGTTCAAAATTAAATGCAATGAATGTCATGTCATTATACTCTAGTATAAAATCCGTTTCACTAAGTAGTAAAATCCTTATATAAATTGAAATCGAACTTGAAATAAATTAGTTTTGCCGACAAAACAAATCTATTTAAATTTAAATATCACCATTGAGTTTCAAGAATATTTTTTCCTTTTATACATCGTGAAAAGCTATTCTCCATGATACGCTCTAGCAATAGACGGGATAATGGTACTAAATAAGATGTACGTCTTGGTCCAGATTTAGTTTAAATATTAAGAAATAACAGAATAGTAAATATATGAATGGACCGCATATTTGTCTTTTTATCAGATTCTCTAATTTATGTTATTCTCATGATTGCATACAAATGAGATAGTATGTTATGGTAGATTTAAAACTGATTTTTTCTAAATTTATTATGTAATACTATTTATTGAATCCTGTGAAATGATTGATTTCCGTAGCTGAATAAATGTATCTTCGGTTTCCAAGATCCTGAGAATATTGTTACTAGATAGATAAATAGTCCGTTCTATTGCAAGATAACATTGAACAGATTCTGAAAGTATCATTTTGATTTTAATTAGCTTTTTCTTCAATCAGAGAGCTGAATCGTATCCTCAAGACTATGCTTTATTCTAAGATATCTTACTGCAACATTATGCATTCACTTTCAAAGAGAAGACCACGAGACTTATATAAGTGACGTCATTAGAAATATAAACAAGAGCGTAATTACAATTTATTGGTGATAAACTCTGATACATGGCATCGGCACGACGTCATATCCGAGGAACATTTAAAATCCGGAAAATTCTGAATTATTGAATTGTTCTTCCTGGAACTCTTATTTGATACATCCTGAGCTTCTACACAGTATGAATTTCTGACACTGGCATAATGCTGAATTCTTCGGATTCATGTATGATATATATTCAAACTTTGGGCCCTACAATTTACAATTAAAATGCTGTCTTTTATTAAAAGAAATATTGCATCTGCTAACAAAAATAAAATTGAAATTTCATATCAAAATGTTACAGTCAACTTAAAAAAAAATCCATTTTTTATCGGAACTATTATATTCGTATATTTTATGTTACATTTTGATAATAGCATTTTTTTAATATTTTGGAAAAATTGCTATTCTACATTTGTTCAACTTTGTGCTATTATCAAATAATAAAACGATTTGAAATTGAGTAACTTTATTTCATATATCGAATAATTCACGCTTTCGTTATGCAAAAATATACCATTCTGGAATCAATCAGTATACTATTCTTTTATTAAATCTGAATGTATTCTAATAATAGAAGGCTGGTAACAAATATGTTACAATTTGTTGAAGAACATGTCATTAATATGGTGACCAAAGTCAATTCAGTGTTGTATCAAACATTGTTCAATTATCGTATCGAACTATATTCAATGATGGTATTGATTTTCATTTTAATTTTACATATTGCTGTATAACCATAATTTGTAAAAGATTCCACTCTGGAAAATTAATTCTGGCACGTGTATTATGAAGATATTAAATATTTAAACCAAGCATATCCGTCCACCGTTATGAGAATATATATCTATTATGAAACACGTTTCAATGAAAATAGGTAATATTACTCCTATGGTATCAAGGAATTTTGCTTCCTCGTGTGTCTGTATCTTTATCATTTTAATATCGAAAAGTTTCGCGTTATAGTATTAAAAATATAGATTCTTATACTGACCGATATTAGATTTTCATTTTGAATATTTTTTCACTTCATGTTTTTGACATAGCTTCAAAGTGGTCTTCCACAAAATTGGATATTGGTAGCTAGCACTGAGGCCTTTTAGCATCAAATATTTTTTCGATTATGCTACAGAATAATATTACATTCTCGTAACGAAAATATCGCGCTCTCTTATCGAGCTATGCTGCCTTCTTGTGTACAAAAGCCTGCTTTTCAGTGTTGAATGTTTTCCGTATTGGTATCGAACAATGAAGCATACTTGTATGAGTAATAAAAAAAGTTTCATATATTGTGGTGATATGTCGGCTGTCAGAAGATTCCTGGCTATCTCTTGTCGGAAACTTGCCGGTAATTGTGTTTTGAGAGCTGAAGCTTTTTCTACAATAAATACACAGAGTAACTAATATAGATATACATTACGCCGATGTGTTTAGATTTTCTGTTGATACTACTGGCGAAAATGTTAACAGGATGCAGAAATATATCGTAACATCGTTTGTTATATCATCTGCATTAGCGATGAACATCTGATAACTAGTTAGAAATAGTGCCTGTGCAAGAAGTACTGGCTGCAAAAATCGAGATATTGACTATTGTAATACAACTAGATATTTCATTTTCCGGTGTAAAAGAAACTTTTTTCCGGATGCGTTGTTTTTTTTTTCTATGTCCGATTTAGCTTTGTGACATCTAAATAAATGTGCTTCTGTTCTTGTTATATGACACATCTAATTAGGTGAAACATTTTGTGATTCCTGTGAACAGACTCTGTAAGTAGATTTTGCAATTTATCAGGAAATTTTGAAATGATATGACAATATTTAAAATATAGGCCAACAATAAGATAGGCCCAATAAAAATATCCTAAAAAAAGAGTATATTAAGATATCTTTGATTCTACAAGAAAGAAGTATAAAAGAAAAAAAATACAAGCGTATATTTTACTATTATATCTACAAATATCAAGTGTAAATTTATGAGACATAACTGACAATCTAGTACATCCCTTAAATTAAAGATGTCGGGCAATCAAAGACGAAATTCTTGAGAACAATTACCAAGGAAATATTTATAGAAAAATAATGAAAAGCTAAGTTATCACTTAGGGTAAAGATTGATGCCTAGTTTCCAGCTCAGTTAAAATAACATTGCTGATTCTCATTAACAAGGCATGCATATATATTAATCTAAATCCCTTTAAAAATGAATCCAATTACACATTATTAGAAAGGAACTATAGTTGAAAGTGTAATAACCAGAATTGAAACATGTTAGCATGTTAACCAATGATGTCAATTTGAATGTATTTATGCGAAAACATATAAAAATGTATACAATATGTGATGATATTTTAATGTTAGCCATGAAATTCCAGATTTAAAATTGTTTTACATTAACAATACGCTGTAAAGTATACAGTAATGTCTGTCTGCGAGTGAATAGTTGTACGATCAAGTTCATGCCGACATACCTGTTTCCAGTGATTTTTTTTTTCGAATCCTGCTCCGAGATCTAGGAAGAGAAAAGCTAACCCAAATGTTGATCACGGAAATACACCGCACCATTTATATTATCTTAGCATAACGAGAAATCTCACGGATTAATTTCTCTCGAAAATAGTCAAAATCATTTTAAACTGAAACCTATTTTAAAAACGATGAGTTTTCAGAAGGATCACAATACATGTGTCTCTGGATAATCGTTTATAAAATCAAAAGCGAAATCCATATCTTACAGGGATGTCACATTGAAAATATCAGTTTAGAAAATAATAGGTGAGAGTGAAAATTAGAGTGAAAATTGCGATAGAAATGAAATTAATAAAAAGATAGTAATATATTAATAGAATGAAATAGAGTATTCAATATGAATTATAGACAATGCGCAGTAACATATAGTATGTCCCGAGATGATATGTACAATTAATTAATGGTAAAAATGTTTCCTTAAAAATAACTAAGTATTGAATATATTTTCATACAGACTGAGTTTTCTTGACATAAATTATCTCTGAAATTATCATTTCTTTTTGCTATGAAATCCTTTCGTAATAAACACAAATGCATAAAAACATCAATATTATTTAGTTTTAATCGTACATTGAGTGTTAAATGATTAGTTTTTTACAAGGAAATTCTGAACCCTATGTTTTAAGTCTGCATGTTTGAATCCGTTTTTAAAACCCTATTTCCAAATTAGATTGCTCGAATTAAAAACACAATGAGGCAGTAAATAGTTTTAATCATTTTTTTTGTTGTTAACTGATTTATTATTATGAAATGAACAAAGTCAGCCAATTATTTTAAGACATTTTTATAGTTATACATTCTTTTTTATAGATAGAAATATTTTAGTAAAGGCTCTGCTTATAATAAACAGCATTAACAACATTTACTGACCTGAATGTACGAGAACTTGTCATAGAAAGTATGCGCGCTCCGAGAGGAATCGAACCTGTATCCTATACGGAACCATCATATAACCTGACGTGCTTTTACCGATTTCGCCTCAGTTTCGGTTAGCAAGGTCGATTTTTAAACTACAATTTTCCATGATTTTCTCACGTACATTCATATTCATGCGTATCCCAATGTAAACAAAATGACGTCATACATTATGACATGAGAATCAAAAAATGTCTATATATATATATATATATATATATATATATATATATATATATATATATATATGTATGTATGTGTGTATGTGCATATATATATATATATATATATATATATATATATATATATATATATATATATATATATATATATATATATATATATATATATTATATATTTATATGATACTGTTAAATGACTCTGTCAAGAAACTATTATCATTTACAATGGACCGGGAGAATTGAATGGTATTTTAATATGGTTGACAGTGTAAGCTATTATTATTTTAAAATAGTTATTCAGTTGAAGCAGATAATTCAACAAATGAAGCGACAAATGTTAGTGATTGTTTTTTCTCTTGTGACGTATGGAGATTTAATTTTTAATTAATTAATTAAATAAAAATTTAATCTCCATACTTCACAAGAAAAAAAACAACCAGTAAGATTATTTTCTTCTCCGAAAAAGTTAAATATTAATAAAAGTAATTCAGCATGTTTTGCTTTTTTAAAGAAAATTAAGTTACACCTAAAAATTTCATCGGCATAAAAATATCCTCTGCTAGTCGAATAACTGTGTTTTATAATGGTTAATTTCGTTTTACTAAGTATGTTCTATGTTCTATTAACTCACTGTAAGTATGGGATCCTCTCGCTCTCCATAGCAGCTTTGGTAAACCTCGCTTCTTCCAGTGAGTTTATATTCCTCACAGTTGAATGAGCGTGACTCCGTGCCTGAGTCCCAAGAATAACTGCAATGGTTTCAACCCAAGGAGAAGTTCTGCTACCTTGAATTCATAGTAGATAAGGCGTTTCAACTATGGGTAATCTGCCTGTATCAACTTTACGGGATATTTTTCTCTCGTCATGAAGTATACTTAAAGTAAAATTCTTTTGGTTGATTCTCAGGTATCAGAACCTCAGGATAACGCCTGAGAAGGCTATCCTATCGTAATGTCTATAATATCGAGGGTATTGTAGTGCCATTTTCTGAATGCGATATGGAAATCGCTTTACTTTGGAAAATTTCAATATGTCCAGAAAAAATATGTGAATAAAGATACAAACTCAAACACTCTAGAACAAAAACTAGGTCCCAATCCGATACAAATATGAGGAATCTACAAGCCAACATTACTGCAGTTGCACACCATCACCTCGGGGTTAAACCGGCCTACATTTTCCTACCGAAACACGTCTTATCCTATAAATCCCAATTCAAGATTTTAAAATCCTGGGCTACTCAGTCTCAGTAATAAAGTATTGTCACAGATATAGAGTCGGCTCTTATATCAAGAACGGGTTCCCAGGTGGCAGAGATAAAAAAAAACCCTGTGGGAACCCCACGGCAAGCAAGAACGTTATCCGAGTAGGCCTGGGTACCCTACTTCTGTAATTTATCCCAAGAATCTTCTTCTCATAACAGGAAGAAGCCGGCTCAATCCGCCCAGGGTGAATGCCGCATCAGTAGTCAGTAACGGGTTCCCAGGTGGCAGAGATAAAAAAAAAAAACGAGGATGCAGATATTCCATTCATGTGTTTCAACGTCGTCCTCGTCCATTCTATTTAATTCAACTTCGTCTTTTATTGTAAAAGAATGATGGAATTTTTATGGTTGACAAAAGAACGGAAAACATTTATGAAATCCATTCTGATCATCATTCACTTAGCATTCATATCTGCGGTGATTTCAATAAAGTCAAAAAGAGTGGTTCATCCTCTCATTCGGAACCGACGAAGAAGTGAGATACTGTCAGGATATCTGTATCGTCTATGACCGCATCCAGATAGTTTGTAAGTCCAATCATTTTCCTAACTTAACGGGACATCACTCAAGCTTACTAGATATATTTCCCTAATGTTGCCATGAGAAATGCTCCGCTGAATTTCTACTTCCATTGGAGTCTTCTGGCCATTCGCTGATCAATGTTAAAATTGAAACCAAATCGAAAGCATCAAAAGATGTACTATTTCACAGGAAGATATTTGGCTCCGAAAAGATGACTAGGGCAGCTTCACATGCTCTATTGTCTAAGCTTCCTTATTTAGACTTCTTCAGAAATAAGGCTTTCTGCGCTATCGAATTAATTTCCGAATGGATCCTTTCAGGCTTTGAGAATATTACCCCAAATAAAAAAAAATGCAATAAATTAAATAACCAACCATGATTCACACTAGAATATGCTACGGCTATAGCTCACTGTTACAAGTAAATCGATCTTCAAAACAGCGAAATGTGTGGCAGGCTTCTTGCGGCATTCCGGACTGCGCGCACTCAATGAAATAGCGATCTTGAGAACGCAAAGAGCAGCTATCAGCAGTCAGTTCAAGCCAATTTTAGCCTTAGATAATGTGCTTCTCTTGGAAACCTCTTTGAAAATTCTTAATATTAGCATAGCGTCTGTGATAGCCCCCATAAGTAGTTGCAAGATCTTTGCATTCATCTGTACGTTAGAGGATAAAGGCAACCTCTTGCATGATTCTCCCTCCCCGGGCTGCACAAAATATGTATTATCTCTATAATGGCGTTTAGCCCAGAGGTCAAATTTCCGAAATGGCATTATGATATTTTTACTGAAAATTTTTTACTTAAATAATTAAAAGAATAAAACAAATTAAGATCTTACATACGGCATAGTTGAATTTATTATAATATATGATTTTCAGGGAATTTTTTCAATGTGTTTTTACTTTCCTTGTTTAATGATTCTGAGCGCATGTACAATGACTGGTAATATTCTTGTTTTAAATTTCAACAATTTTATTACGATTTCCAGCTCGTTATATGTCAATAGATTTTCAAATTACTTGGTTGCTATATTACACTCCGCTGGACAAGCCATATCAATTAGTGGGAAATTTTGCTTCTTTTCGGTTTTTGCCAATTATGTCCGGCATTTTTTGTTTCAAATTTCCAGTTAGTAAAGATGGTTTTATATAATACTATTATGATGTATTCTATTTCTGTACCCGACTTCGGTGAAGTTTATACCACTGTTAAAATCTTTTCCAACATGTCTGCGCATTGTCTAGTGTAAATACTGCCCCACACTATGATGAGGATTTTTATATTCTTTTGGGTAGTACAAAACATCCAGAGATTAGACGGTCTATGGTTTCATGACATTTCTCCTGCATTTTGGCTCCACTTTATTATGTATTATATTTTCCAGTAAGTTATTAATGATAAGAATCTGGACATACACTACAACAATAAAGATTTCCGTTTCAGCTATTAATCCACATGCTAGTAACCATCCAAGACTGTTAATTTTAGCAACATTGACTTTATTAGCCCTTCTCGATATTGGCCATGGAGAAGTTTCTACTGCCAGCTTTGTTTCGTCTATTCAAGTGCTTTTACCTTGGCTACTTTCCATATTTTTACTGCAACAGTTTGTTCTGTATTGGTTTTCTTCATTATCTCCTAAATCTGAAGCTGAATATTTTTTGGTATTTTTTGTTTGACTCATTCTTTTTTACATCCATATATGTTAGTAAGTCAATAGTTGTTGCTTGTTTGACAATTCTGGCTGAATATACTCTTCCACCTACTTTACATGGTATTTAATGCTTCATCCAAAGAAAAATGCATGTTAGGCTTAGAAAGTAACTTTCATGTCGAGAGATGAATTAGTCTGATATCATTTAGAGTCCAGTTCAAGTTGATGAAGTTGTATTTAACCACTGAGATGACAAGGTTACTAATGGTCATAATACACTTCTGAGAATCCAATTCAGTTCTTAATATCAGTCGCACATTTTAATAATACTTGTATTTTCGTACTATTTCATTCTTTACATTTTTAGTGAATTCCTTCATTCACGTTTATACCGAGGTAATTATAATCTTCTCCTTGCTCTAAAACTCTGACTGTTTCCCCAGGATCTAAGCTAATAGAGCGAGATTATTGCTGTGATCATCGTACAATCGTGGCTTTAGCACATTTATCCGAACCGTATTCTATTCAAGCGTCATAACCGTAACATTTTACTGTTTTCAGGACTCCTGCTCACTGTCATTCCTATCATACAAATTTAAGTCTTCCATGTAAATTAGATGGCTTTTTTTATTTTAATATATTTTATAGACATAATCCGTCCTGTTAATTTCACTGGTTAATACTATTACGGTTATACAAAATAGGCTAACAAGTGTCACCATAAAATGTTCCTCTGTTGATGTTTATTTCACCAGATTCTTCCATTTATATGATTGAGATGAACAGTTGTTTCCATATCGGCATAATTTGTTCGAAGGAATTGATGACCACTTGTGATGCCTTGTATATATTTAAAGACTTTAAGATCCAGGAATTGAGTACACAATCGAATGACTTACATTAATCTATTCAATTTTCTTTGTAGTGAATCCGTTTCTCAAGATCATCATATAATTAAGTAATTGGTCTTTACATATATGTAAATCTTTCTAAGAAGAACTATCTCTATTTTATCAAAATAGGCTTCAAATTTTGCAAGTAGAGGGTGGAAATATAATTGTTCTCTGGTGTATTGGGACATTTGTGTCAGCATTCTTGGGTAGAAGGAATGTAATTCTTTGGCTACCAATTCCATATTTTTTGTTAGATAATTGCTCATTTCTTGAATTTCTAAGGCTATATTTATGTGTACTGTATTTAGATAATTGAGCCAAAAATTTAGGAATATTATCAATCACAGGAGATTTCAATTTGATGGATTTTTTTAGTGAACATTCGAAATCCTCTTCTGTGATTAACGTCCACTTTTGTTCTTTTTCATCCGTTCTACCTCTTGCGTTATCTAATCAGCTTCTTTGTTATGTTCTTTAAAGCAAGCACATATTTTTACCAAAATTGTATAACTTCTTTCATCGTTGGAATTAGGGGATGCCATTTCAATTTTCATTGGTTTGAAATTTCTTTTCAACGGTTTGAAATATTCTATTCTACTTGAAGGATTTTGTTTTCTCTATAGCCTCTCATTTTTGAGTCCTCTGTTGGAATATTTGCCATATTTTTTTCTAAATGATAGGATTTCTTTTTCAATCCTAATTCTGTTTTTTTTTTCTTTTGACTCTTCTGCATTTTCTAGTACTTATATATGTTCAACTTGTCACTTCAACGATTACTGATAATTCTCTTCTAATTGGTTCATTTTTTGTTTCTATTTTTTCTTTTCCAAGGTGGATCTTCATATCTGTCAGATTGCTTTTTTTTAATCTCAAGTTGCTGCTGTTGCTAATGCATATATTGCCTCGTTGAGGCATATTTTGGTTTACTTCATCAAGAATGAATTCTAATGCTGCAGCGTAGAAGTAAATAGCTTTGCGGTTATAATTTGTTGGGTGTAATTTACGGAGTTGATCTTGTTGCTCCGTTGAAATATATTGTTTGTGACTTATATGACTCCAAATTTCAACCTTTGCTTCTGGTACACTATTCTTGTTTACCGCAAAATAATTTAGATTAATGCGCTTTGTACTTGTTTTAATGCAGTCTTGTGAGCGACTATTATCTAACTCTTCTAAAGGTTCAACATTATATTGACAGTAATTAATGTGTATCTTAATTCCTTCATTATGATCTCTGATTTTTGTGAAATTAGTACTTCGTATGTCATCTTCTGGTTCGCGTTCATGTTCTATTGATTTATCTATAATGGCTGTAGTACTTTCTATTTCTTTAATTCCTGTTTTTTTTCAATCGGTCAATAACCATGAAGTAACTTCTTACATTGACTAATTTATTTTCGTCAGTGTATGTTCGAATTGCTTATCTAATTCTCGCCAACTGGCAAACGTTCAGAAAGTGTTGTTTTGCTGAGGTTTGTGGAACGCTTCATAGAATGCAGTCACATGTTTGTAATCCTCACGAGACCATTTTGCCTATTCTTTCTTTAAATGAATGTCTGTGCATCTAGATGTAGAATTCGCAGGACCGTCACTGGGATTATCCCACTTGAGGGGATCTGAAGATTCATAATTTGAGTATGTGTTTGTCCCTATGGCAGATCTACCGACTTCAGGTAGGTTCTCTCCTGTAGGGTATTTTTCGCGAACTCATCATGGAGCAGTCGTTCACTTCGCGGCAGGTTTAGCACCTGGGGTTACGAATTGTTTTTCGGGGTTTTCCTTCTCATAGATTGGCTGCCATGAGACAGAGATTCGATTGGAATTCGGGAAGAAATATGTTGGAAAAAGACATTTGCAGTAGAAGTTATTCAAAGAAACAAAAAGTTATTATACTAGTGTATGATGTTTAAATAATACAATATATATTTATTATTATGAAAATAGAGATGGTGATCTTTTATTATTGAGATTTTCTTTTATTTCTGGTATGTACACATTTCGTTTTGGGATCCGCCATTAAACCTATCGTTAGAAATGGCATCATGACATTTTCCACACACACACACACACACACACATACACACACACACACACACACACACACACACATACAATTTCATGCATAAAGCCATTCGTAAGGTGTCGGCTGTACTCGTGAGAACATTTTTTTTATATTTCTTTAATGCATGTGCTTCCAGGAATCCCTTCAATTAGTCTACTGGAATATTTTTTAAGCAATCCAAAGACACCAAGGGATAGTTGATTTACCCGTGGGTCACAATTAAGATTTCAATTTCAAGGTCCTTGTCTTTTGATAGCTTTTTGAATATCTTCAAAGATTCATTGCAGTTCGCAGGTACTGCCATATCAATAAGGAGACACATTTTTTGTTTGCGCTCTCTAATAATCTGGGCGGTTAGCTTTGACTGTTCTGTCTGTATGTTTTGTGTAGTCCTATAAAATTGTTACAGATCCTATCTCCGTAACCTGGTCTGGGTTGTGTTCATACCAATTTCCTTAAGTTTCGTTTCGATAGAAGACGCAGGATTTCCAGTGTAGATATTCGCCAACTACGCCATGCTGGATTTTATATTCAGTGGGTGCCAATACCGTGCAACTTGATAAAAGATGACCAATTGTTTATTATTATTATTATTATTATTATTATTATTATTAATCACAAAGTTTCTAAACAATTTGTGATCATTTATCATACAACTTCAATTGTGATGGTTCCGGTACATTTTACGATTGTCAGCCGCTCCAATAATTTCTGGGGCTTGTGGTTTTCCGTAAACAGATAACCACTGCTATCATTTTCATTTCCAATTTTACTTTCTACAGGATGTGTTGTGTCTGTTATGGTTCCTTATAGATCCTAAGGTATGAAAATGTAGTAGGGTCATATGATCAATACATATTCTGCAATTGTAGTAGGAGACGTTCGTCTTTAGCAAGGTAGCCAAACTGAGCACCAATTCTCAAGATTCAGTCACATGTTTTGATCAGTCTGACGGGGAGGATAAGTTTACACCTATTAATCGGGCGCGAATCCTCAGTCTAGGGTAGTGAATTTAATTTTTTTTATCATTACTTGATCCGAGTGAAGTGCGGTGGCTTGATGTATAGTGGCTGTTTGATTTTTCACTCCGAGCCACTTAGAAATATGTTGATGATGGTGATGATGGAGACGATGATGATCATCACAACAAATACGACGAGGACGATGATGATGATGATGATGAGGTTGAGGATGAGAAGGAGGATATAATTGATATATGAAGGTGAAAATAAAAGATATCAGCAAGCAATTTGTGAAATATATAAAAGATCAATAAAATAATGATGCCATGTCAAGAAAAAGAAAAGTAATACGAGAACAACTAATAAATGAATGGCATTGATAGACATGCAAAGATGTAAGAAATACACAGACAGGAAAGGAAAATAAAAAAAAACGTCATGACGATGACGAGGAAAAGGGAATCTTTGCAAAAACAATATGGGAAAGAGAAGAAAAGTCAGCGCGATTGCTGTTAGGGGCTTTTGAATTGACAAACATATTCAACTCTAAAAGAAGTGATATTTGTTGAAAGGGAAGGCTTCAAGATTCGATCTAAATAAGTCTCCCATTTTTTCGGAGTCGTAGGAAATGAAACAAAAAGTAAACGATCTTTGCGGTCAAAGCACATGTATTTAAATTCTTCAAACAAATATGAAGATTAGAGTCTGCGATTCTCGATTATTATGACATTGTTATATATAGAAATCGCTTTAATATTACATTCAAGAGAGGGCATGGGAATTTTAAGGATAGACAAATCATACATGATAGGCGCCAACATAAACGCATGCGCGAGCACACATACATAGCTACACACACACATACACAGACAGACATATATATATATATATATATATATATATATATATATATATATATATATAGAGAGAGAGAGAGAGAGAGAGAGAGAGAGAGAGAGAGATAGATAGATAGATAGATAGATAGATAGATAGATAGATAGATAGACACACACGCATACACACATATATTTGTGTATATAGTCATCTAAGTTTTGTGTTTATATATTTATGAATATAAAATATTTATATATACATGTATATTTGTGTCTGAGAGTATAATCATCATAACACACACACACACACACATATATATATATATTTGTGCGTGTGGATATATATATATATATATATATATATATATATATATATATATATATATATAATTATAATTTATATATTTATAAATATATATATTTATAATTATCTATGTGTGTGTGTGTGTGTGTGTGTGTGTGTGTGTGTGTGTGTGTGTGTGTGTGTGTGTGTGTGTGTTATATAACAAAATCCAAAATTGCCTCATATGAGCGCCTTTCAGAGCGAATGTTCTTGTCGGAATTAGAAATTTTATATTTAACTTTGTAGCAGTCATAAATTTGATACAAATTTTATCCATTTCAATTTTTCATTCCTACGTAATGCCCGCATCATTGGCAAAGGAACGTTTGAAGTTATGAGCATTAAATTGAAGAGGTTTTATGAAATTAACACGGATGTTAACCATACGACATTAAATTGGGTTTATATGAAAAATGAGTTGTTCAAATGAGACTAAAAGAGGTCCGAAAATGGACTTTTATATAGAAATATTATTATATATAAAAACTGTAATTTTCTTACTTAAAAAAAAAACAAAGACAAATTATACTTGAAAATAAGTATATTAAAAAGAGTAACTATAACGCATAATTAGATAATTTATATTAAATTTAAGTAAGAAAGTAATTTTAAAAATATATTAAAGAATAAAATACTAAGAAATAATATCTAAAAATTTTCTTTGTCTATGTTTGGATGCGAATGTATGTGCATAGATCTTCGAGAAATCGATGACGAGTGAAATTTGGCTTCAACGCATGAAATTGGACCCACCCCCGCGCCGGGCCCTCTTTCCTTTCGTGGCCAAGCGGTAAGGCACGTGGAGCTTTATATATATATATATATATATATATATATATATATATATATATATATATATATATATATATCAGACGATTGATGTGAGCAGTTTCGTTTGGAGACGTCAAAATTAAGAAGCCAATCCTTGTTCCAGTTAACAAAAGATTTTATATCCATATTTTTAGATACACTGAAAATTTTATGCTATCGTGCCGTGTAGACTTACAATTAGGAATAGATTCTTGGCGAAAGGCTTCATTAATTAATTACTAATGAATAGCCAGTCAAAGAATATTTTGATTTGTAAAGATTGAATCAGTTCTAAAATTCTTCCAGAAATACCATAACGTTTCAACTTGGGAAGAAGACCAATATGCCAAACCGCGTTCAACGCCTTCGTTATATCCAAAGCAACATCTCCAGATTCATTATTATCATGTAGTGCTTATCAGAAATAATCTTCAATACATCAGCGACTAACCTAGAGAAACGAAACTATTATCGCTTGTAGGAAAGTGCACCCTACGAGGTGAAATGCTTAACAAATTCAGAAAGGATTATGACCTCTAGTAGTACTTTAAATAGATAGAATGCTACTAGGATTATAGGTAGAAAGAACAGAAGCTACATCCCTAGTTCATAAAGAGAGGAACTACAGAAATGTTTTTATAACAAATATTTATTGTAGCATTTAGAAAGGACATAAGCCACTTAAAGAGCACATTTCTTAAGGATGAATGCAGGGATAAATTAAAGTCCGTATGCTTTGGAGGTATCCTTTTTTCACATGATAGCAGTAAAAAAAACGGACGGATATGTATGCATATATCTCAATAGATTCCCAGTTTAAAGTCAGGCAAAGGTAATCCAGATTATTTAACATTAGAATTTTAAGACAATTTACGAGGAAAAAACATTCTGGTCTATCGGCAGAAGCTGCAAACATTTAAACTTGAATAAAGAGAGGAGGAATAGAAGCCTTTTCTCTTATTTAAAACGCTAGTAAAATGCAAACAATAGTTACGGTAAGAATATTTCTCAGGGACCTTTTGGTGCCTCATTC
This sequence comes from Acanthosepion pharaonis, assembly GCA_903632075.3. Classification (NCBI taxonomy): domain Eukaryota; kingdom Metazoa; phylum Mollusca; class Cephalopoda; order Sepiida; family Sepiidae; genus Acanthosepion; species Acanthosepion pharaonis. Next base: position 246,950 of record CAHIKZ030000278.1, read on the forward strand.
TGTCAAACGAAATCTTAGCCTCTTTGAGGACACGTATAAAATAGCGAGTAAACAGAAATAGGCGTCGGTTATGATCGAATCTATCAAGCTAGCACACTTGGAATTGGCTATTCCAGTTGGTAATATCAGCTGAACATATCGGTATCAAACAAAGGGAAAGTGATGGTTATGTAGGAAATTTGGTCGCCCAGATATTGAGAAATATAAAAAAATACCTCTCTTGTGAAAATTATTTGATCCTCAAGGAATTATCTTGACCGACTCTGCTGTTGTTGTTCGAGATGATTTGTTTGAAGTCATCGACACATGTTCCTTTCAGCATTCGCTGGGTAGAAAGAAGAATCAATTTAGCTAAATCGTCTCTTCCGTTGAACGGCTTGTAGATAAAAGAAGTAAGTTTTCTAAATATTATATTCATTTCTGATAGAAAGCTTAAAAGAAATATCATTAGACAACACTGCGAGATAGTTATTGTCAGAAGAATAGAGATGTGATGCTCGATAAGATCTAGATGAGTCGGTTTGGAACAAGCCAAATAAAGAAGAATGTTGATCAGGTTTAGTAGTGGAACTAGTTCGGAAATCCACCATTTTACTAAGAGACATAACAAATGAAAATTGAAAGTCTGGATTCATGCAACATAAGTAAAATTAGAATGTCGTGGTGCGCATTAAAACCTCAAAAACAAAAATGCTCCCAGAAAAAAAAAAATATTATCAGTAATGATGCTTAATATATTAGAGTCCTGAGAAGAAGGAGAGCCATAATTTAAAAAAAAAGATATAGCTAAAATATTGCAGCAACGAATGTCGACATAAGACGATATATCAGCCGCAGATTCCTGAGGCTATTTCCTTTCAGTTGGGAGATATTACCGAACACAGAAACGAAAGCCATCCATATGTATCCGAGAAGGTTTTCCACAGATAGGAAGGCAGCATGAACAGGTAATTGAGTCATTGCCATAATATTTAAATTAGTTTCCGAAGATATCAGGAGGATATTCCAAGAGAAAATGTCTCTACGCTGCAAAAATTGTAATGAATCTAGGAAAAAGAATATTTGTTGGGGGTGGATTATATATTTATTTTTATTTATTTTTTATACTGACTGGTTGGCATATTTTTTTTCATCGTACTTATCATAAGATTTTTTTTCTTTCATTCGTTCTTTGTCTGACTTTCTGATTAGCTATCTATTTGTTAAATGTGACTTAAGTAGTTTTACACCTATTTAAAATATGATGTATCCAATTTGCTTTCAAGATTAAAGCCTGAGTTATATTACTTTACGCCAAAGAGAGTAACACACCATAATGATCTGCTTTAGACCAATCGTAAGTTGTTTACAAATTCTAGAATTGTCTTGAACACAGTTTTATTACTAATACCGTTTCAGAGAACAAAGCCTTACAGAAAGATTTAGAGTATTTGTTTCTTCTCATTCGCTATCAAGAGACATTTTATTATCAATTTTATGGTTTTACGTAGCTTACGTTATACAGACGTGGACGATAATTTCACAGATCACAATGTGGATACCTCTATATTACTGAGGTTTCAGGGAATAGTTAGTGAGATAAAGTTTTACAATAATTACTGTCAACGATGAGAATTTTTTAGATTTACAAAGCTTTTCAAATGTGGTAGAATAGGAAGTAATCGTGAACTATAATATTGTAGACCTTACTATCGAATCAATATATTTGCGATATATATTCAAGAACCATAGTCTGACGCAAACGTTTATTCATTTCTGTTAAACTCTGATTTGCCACAAGATCGCAATATGGGAAAGCAGTGCCTGTTGAAATATCAAATATCACCAGAGACCTACGAGACGCGACTCGAACGTGTGCACTGGAAAGTTATTCATAAATTCTCTTTCGCCTTAATGTTTGTTTACATTTTCTAAATTATCTCGATTTAACAAAATATTCATTGAACACGACATTAATGGATACAACGTATTATATGTATATTTTTTTGATAACATGCTTATTACTAAAAATATTACAGAACGCAATCTGCAAGTAGCCCGCACCTTACGCTCAATACATGTCTATATATTAGTGCACTCGTTAAGTCATGGCGTTTTAATAGAAGGTAAAGTGGCAGAATCTAATTCAGATTTTAATATTATATATCTAGGAGGTAATCACCTTCGATTTCCCTGATTGATGCCCAACAGGAAAACAAAGTATATTTGTACTAAATCCGGTTTGCATGGAGAATATTGAAGAACATTTCTCTGCAAAAACATAAAGGGAAATATTTTATAATTTTCGACCGGAAGGAAGATCTCGGTCAAAGAAATAGAAATTCTAAATGAACAATGATTTGTATGAGCATTGATTGCAAACTTATGAGAAAATAATAAATTTGTAATGGAAAAAAATGTCAGAAATCTGCCATAATATTATGATATTTTATCGTCCGATAAATGACGTACAGATTAATTTTCCTGTTTATAGATCTTCATCTGTCGGTTTTAAGTTTCAAAATGAAACCTTAATAAACGGTATTTTCTTCGTGGTGGTTATTAGCTGTTATTTCACATATATTCATTGAGATTATTTCAGAAAGGCTGTCTATCAACAAAAAAAGATCCTCAACATAATATTGAAACAAATAAGAAAGTATTAATCCTGTGTGACATAGTGTGACATCGCTAAATATGGCGATTATACTGAATTTCAGGAATATATTGTAATATATTTCGAATAATTTTGAAAAAAATGGAATTCAGTTTATAACTATATTAGAAATGTAATACTTACGAACAAAATACCATGTGCAATGGGTTCCCTATACATTCGTCCTTGTGCCATATCTAAGCTACGCTTAGAAATTTACTATAAAATACAATTTGTTGAATTTCATATTTTAGTGCCATGACATATACACATTTTTTCTAAAACAAGGAAAATAATAAGCGATTCATATATTATCAAAGCGGATCTATATTACCGATACTTGTTGAGGAACAATTCAACCATGTGTTTATATATACTCTGTAAAAACATGAACTTATTAATTTGTATTTTCATCT
>CAHIKZ030000278.1:255000-300000 GCA_903632075.3 Acanthosepion pharaonis
GAAATTAGCATAAAATTGATGCCACTTTTCTTAATCTGGTTGATACACACAAAGATAAATTCTACTAGTTTATTGCATTATTAGATGTTCCGAAATTTATATGGCGATAGATCTTTGCATAATTAATAAGAGAATTTGGCTCCGTGGTAAGATAATTGTCTGGACACCCCATCGCATTTTATTCCTCTCCATGTTGTTACATTAATTCTACATCGCTTCCAGTTTTACAATGTCATACTCTTCTAGTACTAATCAGATTTATCCCTTTGTTTATCCAGAACAGTTCACAAATATAGGACAATCATAAATGACGAAGCAAATTACACAGATGAGATAATATAATTATGTAAGCAAAAGTGTTGAAGAAGGTCCTGACCCAATTCACTTACTAAATTCAATATTTACAGTGTTGCACACCGGAATACGTATATGAAGATGTGGGTCTGTCCGAGAATATTCACATGAGCTCCTAAGTAAGCATACAGGTTCTTGCAGTTAAATGGAATATTATCGTCTCTTGGTTTGATTGGGACTAATTTTAGCTGATGTGAATGCAACGTTCAATTTTTGTTTTGTTATATTCGATTACTTTCATCGGTCGCGGACATTTTAAGTAATTTTGTGTGAACAGTATTTTTTAAGCGTTTCACCCCAAGCAAGACGGGAAGCCACAAGCATGCAAGGGGTAACAGAGAGATGGAGCGAGAGCAAAGAGAAGTGATAGAGAGAAGGCTGAAAAGAAGGCTAGGGGATAGATCAAGGCATACGGAGACGTCGATTGACAATTCATTTGAATAGTTGGAGATTATAGCTGAAATAAGAAAAGATGAGTGATTTCCACAGACATGAAGCTATTGAAGCAGAAAAGAGGGCTACATTTAACAGTTTCTACTTTGAAAGGTTGAGAGGGAGATACCAACCAAGTTGAACGCTTAAATTCATGAAGTCTGGGAATCAGCCAAAGCAGCTCATCGGAGAAGTTACCGTGAAAGTATTTGTAAAGAAGACAGAGGAAGGCGACGGCATGTCTGTGAGAGAGCGACTGCAGACGAGATGTCAAATCAGGGCCAATTACATGGCATTTCCCTCTCTGGATTTAAGCAAGGACCATTAGACAAACAGAAGGGACTCCAGACAATATATGGCAGCAATTCTCCAAGTTAACAGCATTAACACTGCGTGTTTTTATTAACATATAAGCGTATTGCATATAGAATTCAGTAGCGGCCATAATATAAGGAACGGAAACAACAAAGACATAAATATGATTAGCAATGAAATTTTTACCGAATAAAGATTAAGGTTTAATACATAAATATTATACAAAGTTAAAAAAAATTACATAATATTTTTTTTTTTTTTAAATAAAGATTAAATGGAACAAACGAAATAAGCTACTGGACAAAAGTTAAGGAACGATGTTAATAATTAGCATATACTTTTAATTTACATTGTTAAAAATCTCGATGGAGCATTTCAACAGTAAGTAAAAGTTCATTTATCATTAGGACTTTATTTTTAAGCATCATGGCAAATTCTACACGCAAAATGCTCTCTTTTGAAGAAAAAAAATCATTATCGCTAACTATCAAGAAAAAAAGTCAATTTCAGAAATTTCTGATATTATTCATAGGTCTAAACGTGTTATTCGTCATGTAATTAGCAGGTATAACACCGATAAAACGTTAGATGCAAAACCAAAAACCGGCAGACCTCCAAAAACTTAGCAAATAGAAGACCGAAAAATTGTTAGAATATCTACAAAAAACCGTTTTGAAACTGCTACAAGAATTGCCCGTAAATTTAATGAAGAGACAGATAATAAGTTCTCAATGAAAACGGTTGCTTGTAGGTTAAAAAATGCAGTATTGCATGCCCGTATTCCAGCTTCGAACCCTCTCATTTCAAAGCAAATCCAAAGGGCACGCCTTGAGTATACGAGAGAACATGTTGTTTGGACTGACGCACATAGGATGCAATAGGATACAGTTCATTTCAGTGATGAGTCCAAGTTTATTATATTGGTTTCTGAGGGCAAAACTTACGTACGCCGTAGAACAGGGGAAAGACTGTCTTCTCAATGTGTCAAGAAAACCGTTAAGTTTGGTGGCGGCAGTGTGATGGTGTGGGAAATGATTTAATCTGCAGGAGTTTGGCCTATCATCCGCGTACATGGCAATATCAATGCTGAGATTTACAAAAGGCTTCTTCAGCAGCATGTGGTACAAAGATTACACCATAATCTTTATGAATCTCCTATTTTCATGCAGGACAATGCCCCTTGCCAAAAAGCTCAGAAGGTTATGGCTTAATTTGAAGAAGAAGGGATAGTCCTAATGAAGTGCCCCGACCTGAATCCAACAGAAAATGTTTGGAAGAAAAATTGGATAAAAGGCTCAGAAAAGAAAGCCGAAAAACCAGGATCACCTATGGGAGTTATTGAAAGACGATTGGGAGGGAATTACTGCTGATTTTCCAAGAAATTAATTCGATCATGTGGTCGACGATGCAGAGAAGTAATAGAAAATAAGAAGATGTTTACCAAATATTAAATTTTGTTGATATTTTGTTCACAATCAAGTATTAACAAGATCGTTCCTTACCTTTTGTCCAGTAGTTTATTTCCTTCGTTCCGTTTAATCTTTATTTAAAAAAAAAATACCTATGATGTAAATTTTTGTAACTTTGTATAATATTAATGCATTACAGCCTAATCTTTATTCGGTAAAAAATTAATTGCTAATCATGCATTACATTTTAAGTAATATACAAATTTATATCTTTGTTTTTTTCCGTTCCTTATATTATGCCTTTATTGTATATATATATATATATATATATATATATATATATATATATATATATATATATATATATATATATATATATATATATATATCTTAGTGCAGGTAATAGATACGTTGATATATAATCCAGTTGAATCCTAGTAATATTAAACCTGAACTCGAACCGAGAACACTTCCACCGTAATGAGATACATCACGCTCTCCCCAGTCACCAATACAATCCCAAAATCATATAAAATGTGTGTCTCGGAGGAGGACTGATATTGTAAATATATTGAAATCCCTACTTACAGAAAAACACTTAGGACCTGAACATGGTTGGAGTTCACACCATCCTGAAATAAACTGTATTCATGTTGATGTAATTTTGTTTTTTACTGCAATATATATATATATATATATATATATATATATATATATATATATATATATATATATATATATATAAAAAAAGTCTTAAACACTAATATTACATGGTCGTAATTTATTCTATTGGAATCGTAAATACGATCCAATGAATCAGACCTACAAATTCAAAAAGAAAACAGAAAAAAACAACTCTGGAAATAAAAATAGAATTTAGAGAGAGTGTAAGTATGAGAGTGTGGGACGAATGTTAGAGCTAAAGAGAGGGGTAACAGACGAGAGAAAGTGGGAGATTAAAACTTAACAAAGAGGAGTTTTAGAGAGGTGAGTTGACGTCGGTTTAAGTAAGAGAAATATGAATGTTGTCGGATGTCTAATACATTAAAGATGTAACCGGAAAGGATACATTTTGTGGTGACATATATATATATATATATATATATATTAATTGGTATAATATATGACATAGAGTGATATAGTGATGGTGTTAATAAAACAATGCTCAATATAATATAATATAACTATTAAGTATATATTAATTAATATACATATAAAACCTCACCGTTATTAAGCACATGGCAGAAGTGTTAGAACGTTCACTGTCTGAAACCCACAATGGTCAGTTTATCAAGAATGTGATTTCTTGATTTTGTCGTTGTAGTGTAAGCGATTCCAGCGTGCGGAATCTATGGAAAGTACATGAAAACCATACAAACGTTTGACCCGCGATCATGTGAGTAAAATTGGATAGACCGATCGTTGAGGGCCGCCTATGGCTCTGCTGGCACGAAGCCACAAGTTATCGTAACCAAGGTTTTGAGTGTACTGGCCTTGTTCAGATTGGTGATCAGGCTGGATGAAACGTTATTCTTCTAGAAAGAGTAAGTCAGGTCTAATAATCCTAGTTGCAGTATATACCAAACTTGGTCACTTTGAGTGTTGAACAAACAAAACATGCACCTGAGCAAATCTCTACAATAAGGATTAGCTTACCGCCCTAGATAACAGGTGTCTTCCAGTGACCAGCAATTATTAATTTCCTTAACCCTGGCCTGTAGCAGGTCGCGGTGGTTCATGTACGATGCAGTTTTTATGTGATTAATATGAACTGACCATTACACATTTGTAATGATAATATATTTGGTTATACTATGATGGGATAAAGGTTATTTTTTTATTATTTAAAATTATATTTAGCAGTCGAAATAAAAGTGATTTATTCCTGTATGTACCAAAAAGAAAATTAAAAATATTTTATTTTTAATTGAAGAGAAATTATTTGATTTTATTTAAAAAATAAAATTTAAAAATCAATCTGGAAATACTAATTACTTTAATAAAATCTCCAGAAGTTTTGAAATTTCCTGCAACTCAGCTGGATGGTATCCTTGATTAAGATGGATAGTGCTGGCATAATCCTTGCTTCAGTTCATCTTTGGTGTTTTGGTAGTGGCTTGCTCAACTGCGCCGCCCACATATTCATCACGGGTGTTGAAGTTTGGTTGTTGAAGTTGCTAAATATGAGTGATGTGGTCGTAGAAATTGTTTGACTAGGTTCTCCTACGTGTTTAGCAGGGTGCAGAGACCTGTTGCAACAGCAACTTTCTTGACACAGGGCAGTACTACCTCCACAAGGACATTGGTGAGTCCGAGGACCTCACCAATTATTTCAGTTCATTACTTATTAAAACGTTCAGAATGAGTTTTCGAGCTGTCGTATCGCTGTAATCAGCATTACACACATCTAACTCTTCTTGAATCCTCTACAATGTCCTCAGATTGACACGGAAAACTTTGAAATATCCGTATTGGAGCTTCCGACCGTACTATACTGTCTTGTCCACGAAATCAAAAGCAAACAATGCGCATGAGCGAAATAAAATAAATATATATATAAAATAGCAACAATCGCACTCCGTGTGCGTGCATATGCATATATATATATATATATATATATATATATATATATATATATATATATATATATATATATATATATATGCATATATATATATATATATATATATATATATATATATATATATATATATATATATATATATATAGGATCTTAAACAAACTTTCATTTCTTCCATTTATCTTGTTACTGACATTAATTTCAAGCTAACTTTCCGTATTTAAGCATCAGTTCCTTCTTAGTTTCTAAATTTCTTGTACAACCATTCCTCATCTGTTTACGTCATTATTCTCAGAATCCTCCAGTAGAGCAAAGATATCACGCATTCATTTTGATTGTCATATATAAAGTATTTGTCATGCACTCACTCTCACAAAGTGGTAAATTACTACAATAAAGCTCAGTAGTTTTTCCTTTAATCCTAAATAATTATCTGGTCACTTTTTAGATGGCATATTTTGTGGAAGGCATCTTTCTCTTAATTTATGGTTTTCTGTATCAGTGAACCATATTCCGTAATCTGTATACTGCATAAATCATGTACATAAATTCATATACATTATTGAATTTGAACTCCACAAAATATAATTCGTATACAAGGCTGTTATTTCTCCTTAAAAACATTTATTTTATACATTCAGTTGCTTGCTATCGCTATACTGTTTGATACTACTTTATATTTCCCTTCTGAATCGGTCGACAGTTGTGTCATCTTGATCTCTAAATGTTAAAATTATGTCCACCGAGAATAAACCATGGAAAATCTTTTAATTCTCTTGAACTTTTCTTGATATCTATGTTAAATAAAATACAATTCATAATGTGGTCTCTGAATTTATCTATGTCCATTCTGTTTTTAGAGAAAGCGAAAATATAATCTTATTTTTGCCATGAGAAGAAAACAATGTTTCAGATTAAGACTTGAGATAGAGACATTTAGTCTGCCCACATGTCATGATCCAAAATTCAGTGGCTGAAACAACATATCAGAGACATTTCAGTATTGAGGGAATAGCACACAGTCACACATTTAAGTTTGCATGCACATGGACGCAAGCACTTGTGTACACATACACACACACACACATATATATATATATATATATATATATATATATATATATATATATATATATATATATATATATATATATATATACTAGTGGTTGACACAAGCTTTTTATTGACATTACCTAGGCGGAAATATCTGAAGATTCTCCTGCTAAGCCAAAGTCGTAAGACATCGTAACCGAAGGTTTTAGAGCGTACAAGCCCTGTTCAAATGGCTGATCATGCGAAATGTTGCGGTCTTTCGCTGATAATGCGACCATGGTCCGCTCACTATAGTTGAAATACAGCCGCTTTTGGCCTCTTCTTATTGGACAAACACAAATGTGCCTGACCAGAGATTGGCTAGCCGCCATATCAGCAGGTATACTCAGATACAAGTGGCCGTATTGTGTTCTATTTACAGTTTGTTCATTTACGCAAGTTATATAGATGTGGAGATTATGCAAAGTTTTTAATAGTGGTTTTACTTGGACATAGCTTCTGCTGCGATGAAAAACCATGGGCGAATGTAAATCCTGGCTTTTATATTTTTTTTATCCAGTCTCAATAGAATTTAAACTCCACGTGAAACAGTATATCTACTTATCTATCCTTTTAGGCACTGGTATTTAATTATTTCCAAAAACAATGATGGTTTTAGTACTTCACGCATGTTCATAGATCTTTCCGATTATGTGTTTATCTATGAGCGAGCGTGTGCGCGCGACGCGTATGTCAATCCCCACCGAGATTTACGCATTTGAATAAAGCTGATGTCGACTGTCCTCTTAATCAGTGTCTCATCTTTAAGCATTTGGCTAAGAAAATCTACAGTTTCCGGCATCCTAGGGATTAACTCGATATCCATTTCCTGATCTCTGCAAACTGGTCGCTTACATAACCAGACACAATGAAGTAAAGAATTCTAAGCTTTATTTCTGAATATCAATGAATATATGGAGTCTGAAATCACATAAAGACGTTTTCAAAGCTATTTCTTGGAGCACATCTGTCTTCATGCTTAATATAGCTTCATGTAAGCGAAGTTATCAATATTTATCCTTTTTTTACATTAAAACTGAAATATATAATTTTCTATGTGCATCGCCTTTAAATGCATTCATTGGTATCTCACACCAGTTCTATAGCGATCCTACACATTTTTTCTGAAAAACTGTGATGAAGAATTCGTATATATCTTATTTATATACGTAGTAAAAGGCTCATATTTGTTAAGACCAATGAACACCAGCAAACATTAGGATATTATTCCTAATGTAAATAATTTAAGTAGGTTGATAGAAAATTGAAGAGGTCAGCTCACAAAACGTTTCATGAAAAAGTGTACAAATATTCGACATAGTGTGCTAAATCTAAACGCGTATTGGGTGCACACAAATGGCACATCAATATATTGTTTCAGTCTTAACTTAGTATTCAAAATGTGAATATAAAAGAGAATAAGTAAAAAGACATCCGAAGGGGCATTGGAATAGCTAATCATAACTTCCAAAATCTAAGCAAAGTATTGAGAAACAGGAAAAAAAAAATATCTCTTTATCTCTAAAATGATGTACTATGATTACCAACATTATGTACATTATTCGGACAGTTATCCTCATCTTCAGTGCCATATTCACAAACGTTCGGACGTTGCACGCTCCGTTCTGCTTCATGTGATTCGAATTTCAAAACAAATAATTTTTTTCTTCCACCTTGGTAAATTGTTCTAGGTCCACATGGCATGCCTCTTTCGGATGGCGCAGTTATTTCCCTTTAACTCAACTCTACAATTTTTTGTTCACCACTAATCTACCATGATAATGAAGAAACAAGTCTTTGCGTCCATTCACTGGATCTAACAAACGTCAAACGTAGCACATGGAACTAGAACAATCTACCACGGTGGACTAAATAAATGGTCTCTTTCGCAATTCCAGTCACTTGAAGAAGGCCGAAGCGTACAATGAGAGAAACGTTGTGAATATAGAAATGAAGATGAGGATAACAATCCGAATAATGTAAATAAGTTAAGAAAAAAAACTGTTAGAAAGAAAATACTACATAGTTGTCATGCAATATCATTTTCTGTTTATCCTTGAATGCTGGAAAATCTCCTCAACCGATGAAGAAGATACTTTGAACAACAGAAATGTGTTTGAACGGAAGGAATATGTGAGTAATGTCGAAGTCTTGCATAGAATTAAAACGAAAACTGATGCTTAATATCAGAAAGAGACAGTTGAAATCCCTACGGCACATAATGAGGAATGAATGCTGGGAAAAATTGATAGTAACAGGATTGAGTGAAAGCAAGAAGGAATTATAACATACTTCGTGATCTTGAGCAAATTGTTGGAACATCAGTGCTTAGGTAAGTTAGTAAAAAAAAAGCAATATTTATTAAGTGTTACAATGGAAGTTAATTTGGGGAAAGCCATGATCGCAATGTCCTGAAAGCTTCAAGACACATAGAAGAATATTATTCTGAAGATTACCTGAGATTACAAAGATCGATTGTTTGATATTATCAATAAAGATGATTCTAAATATTTCAATAAATCCACGTATATTAATAATGTTATTCTACTCTTGTCATCTCAATACAAGGCTCAATTGTCACTCAGTGCAAATGATTAATGGAAGAGGTTGTTGCAATGCTGTACAATGAGGGTCTATTTATTTATGTATAGAATGGATAAAGATTGACTGTAAGATTAAATAAGCTGAAATTGTAGAGATCATGGAAGATCCTTCTCGGTTGTTTTTTTTTTTTTTTTTTTGTTCAAAGAAACAATTATGGGGAAGCATATCTCTGGGTAGAATTTTCTCCATCCCATGAAATAGGAAGAGTATTAGGATGAGTTGACTCTGGGTAGGTATCATGGTGCGTCCTAGATATCAATATCTAAAATACTAGAACTAAGGAATGCAAATGTTCATTTATCTTCAGTAGTGACATGCTTGCGACTTTTTGCCTATGGGAAAGGTGTTGTAGTGTGAAAAAATAATTAATATATCAAAAGGTATTTCAATATGTCATGTCTGGAAAGTGGGTTTTGTAATGGTCCAACTCAGATATTTTAACAATTCTCTATTTTTAGTTGTTTATTCCTCATGTAATTATATATTTAGTCGGTTATTCCTCATGTAATGATAGTGCATGACAGAAGTAGCCAAGTAATTTTCATGTGTTTCCAAGTAACGAACAGTTATTCAGCATCTTTATTGATGTACCGTATCTCATCTCATAAAATTAAAGGAATATTTAAGTGGTTCTTCTATATTTATATTTCACCCACAAATATTCCATTAAGCCAGACTCTGCTAATAACAATTAAAGAATTCACATTTTGATGCTTACGATTAATCTCAATTAATATATATTTCACTCACTTGATATTTTTATAATTTATATACTGAGACAAATGTATAACTCCTAGCGTGGACATTTACAAAATTTCTTATGAAATATTTTCACTATCAAAAAGTATATACGATGATGTGAAAAGATACTCCTAATTTTAAAATACTAAAAAAAATATCCGTAAATTTATCTCGATTAAATTAACATTACTGAACTTTTCTTTTTAATTGTTCTATGTGTAGTAAACTTTAAAGGATTCAAAACGCGTGCACCACAAAAGTGATGCTCTTTTGGATTGGCGATTAAAAAAAAATGGTTTCCCAATGAAGTAGCTTTCATGATGTCTAAATTAAATCATGCAAAACCTGGAATATAGAAATTTCAGTAAACTGTATAATATTTTGATTAAATTATTACCTGCAATTTATTTTACAAATGTAATATTGTTTTTATTGTAAAGGTAATATACCGTTTAAAAGACAAACTATAAGTCCTTATCGGAGAAACATCACAGTTCTCACATACTGTATAATATTTTGATAAAATTATTACCTGCAATTTAGTTTACAAATTTAAAATAGTTTTTTTTACTGTAAAATCCTTTTCACCATATTAAAATGCAAACTATAAATCATAAGTACTTATCGGGTAAGTTACCTTTATATTGAATTCTAATTATTATTAGCGTTAACATAAATTCTATGAGTTTGAAGCTTGAATTCTTACGAGAATACCTCAAGGAAATAAATGTTAAAATGCTATTTTTTGACGGTCATTATAAGTTATGTTGATGGGCTATGAATTTGTTGAAGTTAGTAATTAGGACCATATTGTTTCACTGAATTTTCGAAGTATGTTCGAAAGGAAAATCGTAAAAATTAAAATTACTTCTTTCTTCATTTCCCTTCATTTTTAATTTTTCCCTCCTCATTCATTCTTATGAAAATACATCCAGTCATAGAATATGTTTAATGCACTTATTCACCTCAGCACGATCAATGCATAATAACTAAGAAATATGTTATTGATTGGTCTGCAGAGGAAAACAAGAAAACGTAATCATGGTGGCGTTTCCTTCAAATATATCATGGAGAATAGCGATCTGTATAAAAAAGGGTAGAACTAATCATGATCAACTCATCGTATACAATCTTTTTGGCATGTTTATGATCCACTGCAATTAACAAACGTCAAATTATGAAATCCTTGATTTTTTTTTTCAAGAATTTTGATATTCATCGAATATCCACGTTATAACAATTACTGGAAATTAGTTTTCTTACAAAACGCATGGAGCGATCATCTTCGAAAATGCACAGCATAACACATAATGTCGGAATTCTATGTTTCTGATCAGTAACCATATCTAACGATCCAACAGTTCTTCCTTGAATGTTTAGACGTCTCTTAAAGTTTTCCGTTTATTCACATATGCATTTCTATGGATGTTAACTCGACATGTGTCATCTGCCTAAAATAATGCATTACATTGTCCTCGCATTCTAAAATGGTGCTACTTAAAAGAATGATGGTAACAGATCTGTGGAGACTGAGTTACATGCAACCTGATAAAATACCTAAACATATTGTCACTGTCAAGTTTATCATAAATACAATAAGGAAATTGGAAACAAAATACACACTCATATTTAGAATTAGAAAGGTACAAATACGGAGGCAACGGGAATTTGGTTCGATAGAAGGCTGCTGGGTAAAACATGAACTGCACACCTTAGCAATGGCGAAGTTCTAGAGAAAATGGAAACAAGATGGACACTTATATGTCGCATCAGAGAGAGAGAGAGAGAGAGAGAGAGAGAGAGAGAGAGATAGTTGACATTTCTAGAACACATAATGTGGAATGGAAACTTGGTAATTATGAACTGACAGAATATTTTGAAGGCAATAGGGACGGAAGACAGCAGCTAATATCTTAACAATGGAAATTCTCTGTGTGACAGGACAGGAATTAGGTGGTATAGAAAAAAGACAAAATAGAATGAAGTCTATAAATGACAGTTATGGAGATCCCTGAACGCCCACGTTTTTAATCATCATACACATAGAATGAAGACTCTTCGAAAAAAATGTATATTTTTGGTCCAGTTCTCTTCTTAGATAGCAGCTGCTATTTTGAAACGTAACGGAAAACAGCTCATATAACATAACATAGTATTTATTGGTCAATAGATATAATATATTCCCTAAATTTCGGATACTCTTCCAAATATCAAAATGCTTCGAATAGCCGCAGATTGTACACAGTATCCTCTTTAATTATCAATACCATTTACATAATTATTTTCAACATTGTTACCTTCAGCAAGCAGTAAGATGTTCCTACTATCTCTCCTCTTATTCATGTAAACGTTTACTTCGGGTTACGTACTAAAACATGAACTTCTTTGTATAGCATTCTGTATTAACTTTGTTTTCACAGACACAGATTCTAAGAAATAATCTATCTCTAAACTATGCTATAAACTACATTGCATATATACAATTTCACTAGAACTTGAGATCATTTTGTAGCCTGATAACATAGCCACTTCTCACTCAAATGATCTTAAATTTTAGCAAAATGTGTTAAACTTACATAAGCTAACTGTATTAACTCAAGGAAAATCTACAGGCGGTAAGATTCGGCATGCCGTTGATAATTACAATGTACTTCTGAAATAGCCACCACATTCATCTGACTTGACACCTTATAATATTTTATGTAAGGTATATATAAAAGGACAGCTGTATATCACCCTCTTCCTACAAGGCTAGAGAATCACCGAAGCGCTGGAGAACCTTTCGCAAGACAAGCTACAGCGTGTTTGGCAGGTGGTGGACTACCGTTTTGATATATGTCGTGTCACAGGTGGTACTCATATTGAACATTTGGGAAGGTATGTGAAATCGGTTATAAAATCTACATTCCATTTAATATCTTCATGGAAGTTGGATAAATCACTGTTGTTCTTCAGATATTCACATTTTAAAAGGTGCCACTTTGTGAAGGACACACTCCATATCCCTTCTGCTTTTTGCATTTGAATAAAATCTAATTGTCTGTCAAGTGTGTTTCATTCTAGAGCAAACAATAAGATTTAAATATAATCTATACAGCCAAGATGACTATATGATTCACAGCGAACAATATTTTCTCTCAATTTGTAGTTAAATTCTAAATTTTACCAGCTTTACCCTTGGAAAAGCAGAGGCCACTATTTGATAATATATGTTATTTTATAGACAATTAAAATAACTTTACTACTAGCCATGGTTACATCATCAAACAGAAACTCTTACAGATTTTTATTTTTATTTTTTTAAAGATGTTTTTTAGGTTTACCCAGTCTCCATGTCTTTCTTTGCGTAGGACTATTTTGGTATGTCTTCCGAAACAAATTATTGACATCCGAGTGCGTCAATAATGATAAGCGCTCTATTTTCATCTATACATATTTCATTTAAGTAGGAAGAGATAAATGTATAACATCTCTTACTAATTCTCTTTTGCTTATTGTTTTGCGAATTTCGGGAGGAATATATTGTGCCAATTAATCACTATCTTTACGATAACTAAAAATTGGTCTAATTGTCTGTCCTGACTGGTTCACTTACATTTCTCTGGACTATCATTATTATTATTATTATTTTTATTATATTTTTATTACATTTCATATGCGTAAATGTAAGGTACTTTTAATATTAATATACAGTTTTTGGAGGAAGGGTAGAGAAATGGAAAGTGGTCCATATTTAAGAATAGGAGAGACGAGTTCGAAATCCAGTTGGATCCATTACATTCACATTCGTGCTTTTAACTTTGGGAAAATATGAATTCTTTTCTTCTCTCCCCACGCCAAGCTATGGCTAAATGGCGGAACAGTCTAGGTTCTATAATCATGGGTGGAAAGTAGTTTAGGAGAAAGTAACTCTGAATTTTAAACTGTACATAGCCCTGCGGTAGAACATACTATACAGCTAAGGATAGGTTCGTTCACATTTTGATTACGGTCGAATGATGTTGATGAGTATTTTTTTTCACCAGGGTCTTGCCATGTTATACTACTTGAATTCCATATTATTCAATTTATTATATATATATATATATATATATATATATATATATATATTATTGTCATTTTATTTCCTTTCATTTATGCTGCATATTCATTTAGTTCTGGGTATTACCCAGGGACCTAATATCAGAAATGATATTTTCCACAGATCATTTTTGTAAAAACCATACAAAACAAAAGAAATAGGATCACACACATTTTACATAGATAAAACTCTTCGTAATATGTGAGCTGTTCTTGTGAGTATAATCTTTTTTATTTCTTTAAGTCATGGACTATGGGGAATTACTTTAATTAGTCACTCGGAAACATTTACAATCAATCCGAGGTATGGAACAACAACTGTAATTATTGCGGAATTTTACACTTCAAGATGTTTGCATTTTCATAGATTTCTGGCGATCTTCAAATAGACGGACGGCCCGGCCATGCCAAAACGAAAGCACATTCTACTTTTGGGGCTCTGATAATAATGTCTAGGTGATTAGCGTTGACTGTTTTGGCTCTAACTATTTTTATTTGCCTTAACATCAGTAAGTCACTTATATGCCATGCGTGATACCCGCTTATGCGACCATGTATCTTACAATGCATGACTGACGAGTCAGATTTTCCCGCAGTAGATTGCTGTTTCGTTCTGCTGTAAACCAGTTGCCATCTATTTACACCTAGTGGGATGAATGGTTGGCAACTAAGTGAATGTAACGGATTCGACAGTAATTCGAACTCGACTCTCTGATTCCTCAATCCTAGCCGCTATCCATTACTCCATAGTGCCTCCTTTCCTTAACATACAAAGCAAAGTTGAAAAAGAAATACAAGAGATATTAATGATAATGAAAAATGCCTTTTGGAATTAATCAATGAATTTAACGTTAAGATCTATAATTAGATATAAAGGATACATCGAAACGTTTTTAATAGATAGTCTTACGTAGTACATTCACTGAACAAGGCCTGAAAATATATAGAATAAATAATAACCGATCGGGAAATGTTATGAATTCCCCAGACACATCAGTTGAGCAACTGGGAAATTTTATGTAAAATATGAACTAAGAACGACCTTATAAATACGATAAGAATGAGAGAAATATATCTTTGATGCATGTTGATGTCAATCTCAAGAGATATTTATCCACACGCAGGATGTACTGAAATCAAGAAAAGCAAGGTTAAAGCGACTAACTTATTCGAAACCAGTTCGTTTAAATGGGTGGAGTAACAGAGACAAATCGCGAAGTAAAATGTTCCAAAGTTACTTAAAGCAGAAAGAACAGGTATGTTACTGAAGCCATTAAAATAAGACATTACACTACTTTCATAAAATTATATTACCTATTAGTATTACCTATATATTTATCGATCTCTCTCTCTCTCTCTATCTATAAATATATATATATATATATATATATATATATATGTGTGTGTGTGTGTGTGTGTATATGTACTGCGATTTTGATAGAAAAACACGAATTAATCAACGCTATATTATCTGAAAAAAATAAATAAACAGATCAACGCCGTTAGACATGATCGAAAGGGAGGAAGTGGGTGTGAAGAAGAAAGGGTTTGAAGGAGAAGAAAAGGGAAGAGAATTATAGCATGGGTATATATAAATATAAGAATATAATGTAAGAGAAATATAGGATGGTGTAGGTAAATGTTTGCGGGGTAGTTAAAATGTACATTGTTTAATAGTTTTATTTATCCAGTCTCATATTGGCTTAAGAGTAATATTTAATATGTAAGCAAGGACGCAAGTCTTCGTATATCTGGTTCAAAAGGGACTTTAGATCTGGAAAAACTAACGATTTGGGAGGTCAAATGATAAAGACTGGCTGAGGATAACATAATCTTGAAAACAAGGTGGCGGAATCAACTGATCTCCTGATTTTTAAAGTTAAATTCTCTACATGTCATTTTTACATTTTTCTTATCTTATCACACGTGTATTGATCACTTTTTATGCTACCTTTTTCTGGTCTGATACAAATCTGACCATTAAACTTGTATATATATATATATATATATATATATATATATATATATATATATATATATATATATATATATATATATATATATATATAATGCAAATTTTATTGTGTTGAAAAGTCAGAAGACTTCTATAACTTGCAGAAAAGAAACACGATTCAAATAACTAACGATTAATTTAAAAAGACACAATATTTTTTATCTTCGAATTGCAGCCATGAATCTAGGAGAAATAGAATACCTTTCATAACAGGGTACGTTTAATTTCAGAAACTAAGTGTAAACAAACAGGAAAATCTCTGGCTTATATCTCTATCTATAAAAGGCAGGATGTTTCCTTATGTGTAACGAATGCACGGCTGCAGTTTTCGACGGATTTGCACTAAAATTTACATGCACATGCTCCAAGTTAGCGGCAAGGCCAACACCGACTTTGCATTTCCCAACACCCATCGATAGTGGAAATAATACATTTTTCATGCTTTTGCGGCAGTTTCGATGTAGTTTGCAGCCATTTTCTACTGGCCCGAGTGAGAGCCAATAGTTGGCTGCCACGAATAAGCAGGAAAATTCTATTGGCCAGCCTGGGAGCCAACAGCTGACTGACACGAAAGGTATCTAACATGTTAGCATGCAAAAAAAAATAAATCGATAGCTGCATTCGTCCCAATTGGGAAAAATTTAAATCTGCATGGCACTTTACTCCAGTTGGCTCATTCGCTTGCTTAAACTCAACGTGAAAAAGTATTTGTTCTTAATTTTTTTTTCATTCGGTTTTTCCAGTTACGAGTTCTTTTTTTTAAAGCTGATCGTTTTGTGTTCATTTTGTTTAGTTCTTTTTTCGTAACGGATTTAATGTTTACTATAGAGCTTCGAAAAAATTCGCAGTGTGAGATAGGCAAGAAGTAAGGCATGTAGCATCATTAGGACTACAAAGGGCACTCCTTTAATGGCAAGGAAGGGCAAAACTATTTTAAGTCAAGTGATAGCGATTGCTGTATGAGTCGTACGATTTTTAAATCAAGCACGGGCAACGCCGGACCATGCTGCTAGTTTCTAAAATAAAGTTATTCATGCACAAGTCAGTCGAGTTAGTGGGCTATAGATTTTGAGGCAAATTGTATATTGGGAAAACAATTAGAAGGGTTTGCTAATATGTTCGGGAACTGACAGGTTTTAGTTGTATAGGCTAGAACAAATGGAACTAGGGAATGCACTTCTCTGAACAGTTTCCATGGAATTAGCGATAGAGCAGCAAGTGACTTGCAATATTCCTTCTGAGGTAAAATGTCCGTAAGGTAGAAGATATCGTATAATTCACAAGGACGCGGATACGCATCTGGACTCTATCGTTATTGAAAAGTGAAGACTTGGTGACTCCTGCTCATATAGGACTGCAGTACTTCATTTTTCGGCCTGATCTTGCAAAGCTTAAGGATGATAGCAGGAATAATCAAAGAGCGTTACCTTTTTTCCTTCACTTTTAGCAAAGGATATTATATGTGTTCCACTTGAGATTTTGGCTGAGCTTAAGTTCCGATAGACCCCAAAGACATGCGGCCTCCCTGATGGAACACATCTCCAGCTCTATAGCCGAAAATCCAGGGTCTCAGTGATGATGAAACGTCACTAGCTTGATTTTCGGGAGAGTGAACGGCATCAGTCAGTTTCTCAAGGAGTAAAATTCGTTTCGATTATAGCTACAAAAGTTTTGAAATGAAACTCAGATGTCCCATTTTTATTTTCATCTCTTCAGACTATTCAATTCGAACTGTGTGCGTATTCTCGACTTTATATATATATATATATATATATATATATATATATATATATATATATATATATATATGTGTGTGTGTGTGTGTGTGTGAAAAGTGTATATAAATATAAATAAATATAAGTATGTATAATTATTTATATATTATATGCGCAGTACAAAAGACAAAAACATCACACCAACAATAAGTTGGGAAATATTGAAAAAAGCCCCAGCCTACAACAACATTACGAAAAAATGCCTACTTTGCCTACACGAAAAAGTAGCAATAATATCACACAAACCGCAAAAGAACTTACTAAACAAAAAATCAGAGATATTCTCTAAATGTAGGCATGAGAACAAGTACCTATTATCCGAATTCATACCAAACGGATAAAACAGACAAACCACCAACAATCACAATTTAATTTCAAGATACCATCAAAATAATTGCATCTATCATTATTATAATTACACCAACATCAGTAATCACTTTTACTACAATACCTTTTAACTAACAATATTATCATTACCACCAACGCACAGCATCATCGCTTACACATCACACCCACTATGAACATATAAATCCACTACAATCTTTATTACTCCCCCAGCATATTTAATACCGTAAAACAATATGATCAGATATAATTTCCATATGTAACCATGAGAATAAACACCTATTACCAGGCGGCTTTAATATAATAACAATAATAATTTTGTAATTAAAATATTAAAAATTATAGCAATCTCCAACTACCATAATTTTACACAGAATACCTATTATCAGGATTTATACCAAAATATATTAATACATATAACAAAAAAAAACATAAATAAAATAAAATAAAATACTAACAACCACTTTTTAGTTGAAGCTACCACCACTATAACTACATTCATGGTTTTATCATTCCCCCACCACAGTTACTAATCATTTCTACCAATTTACAACAACTATTAGCTAACTATCATTGTCTCCAATCCCTTGAAACATTACTATCACATCATAACATATAGACCCGTTATTAAATTGAACTACCCTCTCGCCCAGCACATTGAATATTAAACTAAATATCACCATATAAATTATCCAATAAGGAATACAAATTTCTACCTGTTACATATACACAGTCACCAAAAACAAACAAATAACCAGCTTTAAATATAACATATAAACCCCCATTTTTTATTTCAAAAATTTAAAAATAAATATAAATAATAATAATTTTTGTCTATCATAATTAAACACAAACCCCACCACACGCATATACATACATGCGAGGAAATATTTTTCAGCGCGAAAACACTTAATATGACATGTATACAGTAACGAGATATTTCCGCCACACTTCGAATGTTTAAATTTCAACATTTCAATATACAAATGCGTATGTATAGATATAACACCACCCGTATACATACATGTGTCATAGCCGAAACTGCACACATATGTTTATATATGTATGAGTCCCGACGGACGACCAAGTATTTATATGTGTCTGCATACATCGATGTTTGCGTTAGTACGATGAATGACAAAACGACGAAATTTCCCCCACCACTTCCACAATAACACTAATACACGCAATCTACATAAACCCAAATATTTAAAACATTATTCAGTTTGTCTGACGATCTCTAAAGCGTGAAACCCAGGGTCACACACTCACATCTATCCAACCAAATATATATATATATATATATATATATATATATAGGCAGAAGACCAGGTCGGAAAACTCAAGGAAGTGGGGAGTGGCCTTAGTTGATATTAAGAAGCAACATCTGTTGCTTGATGATCTGACAGTAGAATGGGAAGAAAGGATTGAAGCGGCGCATGTAAGAAAGTTGCTTCGGTATGAGGAACTGGTGGCTGAAGTCCGCGAGAGATATGGCTGCACCCTGGTGCCATTTGAGGTTGGCTGTAGTGGATTGCCTCCTGCTTCTCCAAAGAGATGCCTCCAGTGTGCTGGGATCCAAAAACCGGATAAGGTGATAAAGGTTTGTAGTGAAAAAGCGGTGGAAGGAAGTGTATGGATTACACAAAAAATTCTTATCGATTCGTATCCAATTAACATAGACCGGTTGCAACGTAACATCATCCAGCTGTTGCGGGTCCACAGTTTGGAAAGGTACTGAGCTTAATGGGCCGAAACTTTGCTGAAGCACGGCGCTCAGCTGAAGATTGCAGCTGGTCTGGAGTACTTGATGTACGTGTGTCTCTCTCTCTCTCTCTCTCTCTCTCTCTATATATATATATATATATATATATATATGTAATACATACCCCACACACACAAATATATATATATATATATATATATATATATATATATATATATATATATATATGTGTGTGTGTGTCTGTGAGGACATGCGATATTTTATAGGATCTCTTCATTTTGACTACAATTCGACATAACATAAAAGGAAAAATTGCAGGTGAAAAGTGTTAAATTTATCATTATACACGAATCTGAATCTCGCTGTATATTCTAATCCTCTGTATTTCCTCTTGAAGCAATTCATGCCCATATATAGTCATAGTTTTCACACACGGTATCCATGAGAAAATAATTTTAAAATATTATTTCTTATTAGTTGGTTATTGGATAATCATTTAAAATCCGAATCCAAGAAGTAAACACGTTATATAAATAATTTTTTCGTTTAATACAAGACTTGAAATAACAGAAATGTGGTTATACAAAAGGATCGACGAATATTTAGAGGAAATGGAAAAAAAGGTGAACTTATACTTAACTTCCGGAAGAACCAGTAGAAATTTCTGCGGTACGTAATGGGGAAAACGCGTTTGCGAATTGGCATAGACACGGGGCCGATTGAATGCAAGAGGGACAGAGGAAAGCAATGGGTAACATATGAACTAACCTTGAGGAAAAGTATGGCGGAATAGGGTTTCGGAAAATTAACACCTGGAGTACATAACGGTGAAAATGCTTGGAAATTAGTATAGATATAGGGCTGATTGTAGGCAAGAGGTAAAGAGAAAAGCAATATATAGCATACGTACTGATCTTGAGTAAATGTATGGTTGAATAGGGATTAGGAAAAGTAACAAAAAGACACATTTTTCTAAGAGCTGCAAAGAAAAAGATATTGAGGAGAGCCATGATCGTTGAAGAAGAGTTTTCATAAATTGTCGAGCGAAACACTATTGCTTATTGATGTGGGCGCAAAGTTGGGACCACGGAAGGAAAACTCGGAATATGGATTAGAGGTAAGAAAGATATATTAAACAAAAAGGTTACAAAGATAGTGTAAGTGTAAGCGGAGCTTACTATGTGCTAGTGTCCAATATTGGTAGTCGTACGCGGCTGATACTACGGTATTAGAATACTCTCTGTCTGTCTCTCTCTCTCTCTGTCTGTCTGTCTGTCTCTCTCTCTGTCTCTCTGTCTGTCTCTCTCTCTCCTCCTCCTCTTCTCTTAGAGTGTTATATCGCATACTTTATATAGTCCTGGAAGAGTCCATATTGTAGGTATGTTACGGTCTCACAACACTTATAAATATGCGATTGCCAGGGACGAGTTATCTGATTACACTGTTGATATTTCTTCCGGTATCGCTACAACGAGGCCCTCTTATAAGGAAGTAAATGCGTGCAATCATAATTATTAATGTGCGTGAACCGTTGGATACTGCGTGAAATAATGCGTATCTGTCTGAAGTAGGCATTGGACACATTCCCAGTCCCAGATACGAAGCCATTTATTTGCTGTCGCTTTACAATCACGTGATAAAGAACTTTGATAAAAGGCCAGAAATATATCTGTAGTTTTCAAGACCGAACGATTAATATATGTCCTATAAATCACCAAAGATATATTGATATTCACACAAAACTGTATTTGTTAATAATGTTTTACTTAGCACAATATTCGATGTTATTTAGATAAAACCAATATAAGTGTTAAGCAAATCAGTCTGGCAGTTTTTACTCAAGTGTAAGTTTGTTTGAATTTCTTGAGATTTTATGACATATTAAGTAAAGACCAAAGTAACCATAGATTGATTTTACGAAGTTATACAACCTGCAATGCCTATTGGTAGTTACCGTCAGTCACGCTCAAACGACAGTTCACGTTGAGCATCGAAGTTAATCATTTTCGAGCTCCGTCATTACTTACATGATGACTGCTTTAGAATACCTCCTACTCCTAAAACAAAGTTATTACGAATCTGGTTGGGCATGCGACAATCAACATCATCTCATAAAGCGTTACTTGATATAGAAATGACATGAATAACGAGGTAGCTCCATACTGCTCAGTGGAGTATACTGAACTGAAGAAGAGTGGAGTGGAAGGAATGTTTCTTGAAACGTATGGCGACCAAGTCGATAAAGTTATTGTAAATATATATTTGTCTGTTATATTCTAAATTTTATTTCTGATGCCTATATATTGTAATTATTTTTCACAGTTGTGCAGATTGTAATCAATTTCTAATTAATTTCCTCGGCTATACATATGTCTGTCTGGAAAAAGCTAATATTTTTTCTTTGGCACATTAGGTGTATTCAATTACTGCTAAAACTGTGCAGACAATTCTACATCTAATTCACAAAGGTTCTTTTAGTTTTAGAACTTAGGTTGTAATCAAAAGTTCTAAACATATGAAAGGATAAAGAAAAAGAAATCTTTGTCATTTCATCTCGAATGTATATCATTTTACATCAGTTTTGGGACGGAAGTATTTTAACAGCCGAATTACAAGGTGACACCCAAATACGAAGGCGTATTATAATAGCAGAAGAATGCTTCTAAAATCTTATCAAAACATCTACAATTCGTGAGAAGCTAAGACCAATAAGGTTCTGTTTTGCTATCAAATTTGCTCTTTAAAAATATAAATGGAGTATCAATCGTTATATTCTGCATTATTATTATATTCTCCTTCATTGTTCTCTCTGCTTAATAATGTATTTTTCTTTTTCCTACATTTATTTTCACACACAGTAACTCATTTCTGCTTAGTGGCTTTATTGACATGCTTGGGATGAAATTATATAAAAATAAAAGAAAATAGTATAGAACTGTTAAGCAGTAGCAATCCTCATATATGACAGTGAATGCCGGTCTATATATTCACATATGATGATGATCTGAGCTAACTGAAATGTAGTTTTAATGAAAGATGCTGGGAATATAATGGGCGATGTATGTAAGAAATGAATGAGTTGTAAGGTTAGTTGAGCAGGTGGAAACAAAAAGTAATGTACCTAAGTCGCTTCTGTAAATGGACGGAAGAACGGGAACTGTGAATGATATTAAATAGAAAAAAAATCATGGCTTTGAGCTACAAATGTTAAAATGTGAACTTACACGTTACGTAAAAGAATAAGAAGAATATATTAAGAAATATTTTTGTTGATTATTCCACACTAGTCACCTTGTGTCAAATTAATTTAAGCGTAGTAATTAAACTATTTACATTATTCGGAATATTGTTTTCATCTTTGTCGCCATATTTATTACAACGTTTCGGCGGTTGTACGCTCCGACCTTCACCAGGTGGTTGGAAAGTCGAACTGAACTCTTTATTTCGCTCACTGGTGTAGATGGTTCTAGTTCCACGGGCCATGTTTAATGGATTGTCAGTTATCAGTTATCTCCTGCTACTTCCCCCCTCCAAGATCTTCACTGCCTTAACCGGGTATTGAACACGGACTCTTTGGATCCTGTCACTGGATCTAACTAACGACTTTATTCACTGTGCCATATTTCTTTGAGGGTTCCGTTTGACATTCCAACCACCTGAAATAGGCCAGAGCGTACAACAGCCGAAACGTAATAAATATGGCGACAAAAATGAGGACATTAGTCCGAATAATGTAAATATTGTACATAATACTTCATCTCAGAAATATAGACAGATAGTAAATTAAAATTTAAAAACATAACAAACGTGTATTTAAGATTTATTTGAAGAATTCAGAAATCCAAGTAAATGCTAACAAACCGTTTTTTCGCGACTTAACTGTTTATAAATATTTGAACTAAACCAAAAGTAAAGTCTGAATATTGAAACCTTGTATTCTAAATTGCGATCCCTTTGTAGAACAATTTATTCATAAAAATGTTAAAATATATCAAGGATTAAATATAAAGACATTTTAGCTTGAATGACTTATTTAACTGTGTTCTTGCTTCTTTAACACAGACTACATATATCGAGTATGTGGTGCAATTCAATTTATATTACATGAATCATTCATACAAAAACAGCTGTAGAAGTTAATGATTTAAATGACGAGAATACATCTTCGCAAAAAAAATTAATAAAGTACGATAACTCCGAACCTGTATATGAATGTTATGATCCCTGTTTATAAATTCCAGTTGCATAAGGTCTTTTTTAGTTTTTTTGCAAGCTTTCGTCTTTTCCTACAGACATCTTCAGGTATGGAAATAGATTTGTTTTTGTTTTTTGCTACTTTTTACTTTATATTTTCGTTGTCCTGTTATTACCGAGAAGTAAAAAAAACATATATATGAGTGTGTGCCTATGTATGTGGGTTTGTATGTATATATTTGTGTTCGTTCGCGTGTATATTCATAGTTAAGTCTAACCTATTAAAGTTGGCTATAACTTTCGTCATCTTTGGCGGCTTCACTGAAAATATAGAAGAGAATGTGTTATAATAATTTTGAGAACATCTCCCCCAGAAGCTAGATAGGATTATTTTTTTTTAAATATTCTTCCTACGACGGCTCATACGACACCAGCACTGATTTAATCCGGAACCCGTACATAGCCATGTATAAATTTTCCATTATCATAAAATGTGCTGCAGTTGCGTCAAAGTGATGCATAACTCTCACGTTTCTAGTGCAATGTGTATGGCAGATTATCGAGAGACCTAGCATATAAGCTTTAGTTTTTTCTCCTGTCATGTCCGAAAACAAAACATGATTGATTCCAATACCAAAAGGCCGGAGGTGTATGTAATTCATATTATCAACAGGAGATTAACGTAACTGCGTAAAGAACTATGAGATGCAGTTTATTATTCCTTTAGATTTTCCATCGACTTTGTTGTCTATGTAAGCAATTTAGTATTGTAATCTAGTCAAGATAAAGCTTAGTCTCGTAATGTGTTCGATTCAAGGGAAAACAGTATAGAGCTTGCAATATTCGGGCTAACGTTAAACTTACTGCATAACAATAAATACGACATCTAAAAAGAAGATTCGTTATAGAAGACTTACTAAAAGATATTTGTTTTCGAATGTAATTCCTGTGCAAGTCTATAAATTGAAGCAACACTAAATCGGCTGAAATGAGTGTCGCTATGTCTAACATGTTTCAAATACCGGATACTAAAAATGAATGATGGATCAAGGTTTAATTACGCACTTCTTGTTATGGCTTTATACTTTTAGCCATATCCTTGCTTTCCGATGTAAAACCAGTGTATTTTTATGAGCATATATTTTTACATACAAGTATGAGATTTCCTCTTCTTTTTTATCAATTATAAATGTAAGATAATTCTAGCGTAATCGTATTTATTCTTAATATTCTGGTCTTCCTCATACATGGTTGGCCAGAAATTTACTTAGGAAGCGGAAAGAAAAAAACGATATTTTATGGATCACAACAGTATTAGGTTAGGTTAGGCAAAAGTTCCTTACTCATATGTCTATCAACCTCCGTACGCTGGTGTCGTTGCTCCTGTTCAGTCTATACCATTTTGTGTAGGCGCCAACTGACAGAAATGAGTTTGGAAGGAAGTAAATTTAGAGATTTGATTCGCTACTGCTACAAGCGAAGAACTTTTGTGAAGGGAATCTGAAATACTGAAATAGAATTCACTGTTATTCAGTCGAAAGTCTCAATGTGCTACAGACATTTGAAATCCTGTTTCTTAGCCTTGACGTTCAACCATGTTCCGGCCGATCATCGACCTTTGACAGCGATGATTTAGATGCAGCATTGAAAGTTGAATCTTCTGCAAAGAGTCAAGATTTTGAAGAATAAATGTTGGTGTCGCTCCATAAAGTTTTCATATTTTGTTTCCTAAGTAAACCAAGACTTTCTGACCATCTTAATATATAGAGCAAGAGATAGTTTCAACTGTCTTTTCTCTTACGCCTGATCAAATCCATGATGGACACTTTTATTAAACGCAGTCTGTGTATTGTTATGGGATCTTACCCATAATGATAATAATGGACTATTCCATACTTAATAAATACTGCGCCTCAGGAGTAGGCAGCGAGTCAATAGTTCAAGTCGAATCATGAGTCGAGTCAGAGGCAGTCCGAACAGAGTCGCGTTCAGACAATTACTGCAAGACATTGGAATAGTGATACTGGTCGAGACTACATTGTTCCCTCTTCTAAACCTGAGTGTTCATACTAACACTTCTACTTCTCTGTATATATTCCTGTTTGTAATATATCTGTGGTTTTCCATATCTGTGTTCGAGTTCTTCTTTATTGGTTCTACCTTGGACTATCACCGTGGTACAAGGAACCGGACAATAACAAGTGGCGACGACGAAGGAAATCAACTCTCTACGCAGAGGACATACCTTTTTTTTGCTATCCGTCGCGCATAACAAGTGGCGACGAGGAAACCATAAAAGGGTAATACGAAACTAATTCTAAAAAAAAGAAAAAAAATATTTTTTTTATATCAAATTTCCATGACAACAAAGGAAAGTTTTTTTTGTTGCGTGCACAGGCTACAGAGTATCAGGTTACACAAAAAAAATACGTTAACATGGAAGATTTTAAGTGAACCATTATGGAACTTATCAAAATCCAATTTGAACAGCAACAAAGGTACGAACAGAAACATCTGGAATTGTAAGAATTATTGTTATGTGCAATGACAAATAGGGAGCAAAAATCCGAGAACGAAACAGTTCTCTCACAAGACGCTATTTGGAGTAATATCGAAGATTTCAAGTACGCACCCGACGAAGATAAAACTTTTGCAAATTACTTCCGAAGGTAGGAAGATTTATATGATTTTGACTGCAAAGATTGGTCAAATGCACGTAAAGTACGTCTATTACTAAGAACATTAGGCACAGGCGCCTATACCAAATTCGTAGCTTATATCCTTCCCAGAAAAAACAAGCGAGTTAACGTTCAAAGAATCCATAAGACTGCTAACGGAACTTTTCAGCCATAATATTTCACTATTCCATAAAAGTTGGAAATGCTTGAACCTTACAAAAAAGGACAGCGAAGATTACATAATTTCGCATCCATTGTTAACAAATATTGTGACGACTTCAAATTATCGGAACTCAGCGCGGACAATTTCCAACGCTTAATTTACGTCCAAGGCCTGGTTTCAACCAAAGACGCGGAAATGAGACGCAGAATACTTACTAAATTGGAGAGTGAACAAGGTCTGACACTTCAAAATCTCACCGAAGATTGCCAGAGATGCATCAGTGTGAAGAAAGACTCAAAAGACAAAGAACAAGCTGGCATAGCACACGTACGCAAAGTACGAAGGGAAACAAATGTTCAAACAAACCGAAACGATTTTCCCGCCTCAAGATCATGTAAAACAATATTTTTTTAATAATCAACAACAAAAAAAAAGAAAAAATACGACCCAGTCAATGCTATCACTGTGTGTCTTGGCATTGGGTTAAAGACTGTACATATCGTTTTAAAACTTGTCTATCATGTAAAGAAATTGGCCACAAAAGTTCTCATTTTTGGTATAGAAAAGAAAGCAAATTCAGAATAAGAATTACGAGGACTGATCAAGCAGATGAGACTGATATAAGCAAATATGTACAAGTTGAAATGCAAAACAGAAAAGTTAGATTACATCTGGATTCTGGCTTAGACTTAACTATCATAAACCTACAAACATTGAGAAAACTAAACAAACCTCTCATGTTAAAAACGGATAAAATTCAAGGGTGAAGTAATTACAAACGTAACATTTAAGGGAATGAGGAAAAAACTAAAAAAGTACGTCTTAAGAAATACCGAAAACCTATTCGAAACAGACTGGATGCAAAAATTCGAATTGTGGAATTTACCTATTAGTACGTACTGCCGAAATTTAAAATGATTATCAACCGTGGCAGACAAATTAAAAGGAAAACTAAAAACGAGTTTCCCCGAAGTATTTTCAGCAGGTCTCAAAATATGTAAGAAAATGGTAGCTAATATCGACAAAAAGGAAAACGTTCAACCTGTTTTCAAGAAAAAAAAAGGAGCGTACCGTTTGCCTCAATAGAAAAAATTGATCAGGAATTAACTAGACTCGAAAATAGGGGCATATTGAAAAAAGTAGAATACAGCAAATGGGCCGCACCGACAGTTAACGTCAAAAAGCAATCAGGAGAAATTCGAGTTTGTGCTAATTTTTCTACAGGTTTGATCGCAGCGATAAAGGACTACCACTATCCTCTACCCAGTCCAGAAGAAGTATTCACTAAATTAAATGGCGGAAAATTTTTTTCAAAAATTGATTTAAGTGAGGCGAATCTGCAGATTCCAGTCGATGATAAAAGTTCAGAACTTCTATGCATAAATAAACACAAGGGATTGTACAGATACCAAAGACTACAATTTGGAATTAAGGTCGCGCCGGCTATATTCCAACAGACAATGGATACGATGCTTGCCGGACTAGACTACACAATTGCATACGTGGATGACGTATTGATTAATAGCGAAAGCGTTGAACAACACTGGAAACATGTACAAGGAGTTTTTAAGAGAATTCAAAGCTATGATTTCAAAGTAAAAGAAAATAAGAGTGATTTTTTCGTGAAGGAAATTAAATACCTTGGCCATATCATAGATCAAGAAGGTAGACGACCAGATCCTGAAACCACTGAACGAACTGCTAAAGAAAGAAAAAGTTTGGCAGTGGACAGATCAATGACAGGAACCATTTGAAAAAATAATCAAGACAGTAACATCGGATTTATTTTTGGCACCCTATGATCCTAAACTAGAGATTATTGTTGCAAGTGAAATCCGATCAGCGTTCGAGAAATTACTACCAAGTAAAACAAAACAAGTAACACAGTCCTACGAACCAAAAAGAAAATTCCTCCGAGGAGAAAAAGTTTTTTTAAAGCATATAAAAATAATACCTCTTACTGGGAGCAAGGCATAATTGAGAAAAGAATTGGTAATACGATGTACATAGTATAACGAAGAAAATTTTCAAACATAAGACACGTAAACCAAATAAGGAAGAGACCGTTACAGGATGCTAACGGTCCACCTCAAGAAGAGGTATTGGACAGGATTTTCGACACATTCGATATAAAAAGACCGCAAACAATTCCAGAATCAAGAAAATCGTCAAGAAAAAGAAAATTCACTGAACCTTTAGAAATAGAGCCAAAGAAAAAAAGATATTTAAAAAAACCACCTGCTACGCAAAAGCTTCGGAAGTGTGGGTGTTATGGGAACTTACCCATAATAATAATAATTGACTGTTCCATACTTAATAAATACTGCGCCTCAGAAGTAGGCAGCGGTTCAGTAGTTCAAGTCGAGTCAGTAGTTCAAGTCGAGTCAAGAGTCGAGTCAGAGGCAGTCCGAAACAGAGTCGCGTTCAGACAATTACTGCAAGACATTGGAATAGTGATACTGGTCAAGACTACATTGTTCTCTGTACTAAACCTGGTTGTTCATACTAACACTTTCTACTTCTCTGTATATATTCCTGTTTGTAATATATCTGTGTTATTCTATATCCGTATCCGAGTTCTTCTTTATTGGTTCTACCTTGGAATATCACCGTGGTACAAGGAACCGGAACATAACATGTATACTTTATCCAAAAATCAAAAAAATATCCAAATTTCCGAAAAATTTTCAGGTGCTGATATGAGTTGCCGCAAATGGAATATTTTGGCACTGGTAAGGTTCATAGTTGATGTACATCTGTTAGAATTGACTTCATCTTCCCCAGCCCATCTATGTAGACACCGTTGGTGCAAGATTTTGTCAGCGATCATCACAGCATCGGTAGTGGATTTTTCGTCACGTATTTCCTGGACATTATCGATTTCATTCAGCATCTCAAATAGCCCTGCATTTATATATCTATATATATTTGTAATTAGTGATCAAGTTTTTTTTTTATATTGATCATTTTTTTCGTAGGTAGTGATGTTTTTTTTATATACATACAGAAATTATAAGACACTAATTTTACTTGAAATATTAATTTCACCAGGCACAAAATCTGTTTGAGCATTACATGACAAGCGTTATTAGCTGTATCCGTATATACAGAAATTTATATGAAACTTCATTCAGGATAATTGTTATTTATCTAAACCTACCTTCGGTTTGCATATATAAGCTGTGTTATGAAATGTAAAGCGGTATCGTCATTATGCTTAGTTGCCATCTGCAAGCTTCCCCAATGATAAATGATATATACAAATGAAATAACTTGTATTTCAAAATCCTAAAAATTGTAAGCCAAACACTTCCGGTTCCAAGAAATTCGGATAAATATTTCTCAATCTTTTTTGTGTTATATATGGTGGGAATATATACTCATTTATTCTCCTTATATATGCATCAACATAGCTCAAAAATCATTTCTTTGTTTGTAATTATGTTAGTTGATATAATAACCAGCACACACTAACGATATGATAGGAGAATGTTGAAGATTCCAGCCAGTAACACATATTTTTTTCTTTTTTATGCTAACCGATGAGTAGAAGCTGACAGATAAAATAGTGTCCGACTGTGATATTCGTCCAATGCAGATGTGCATCTCTATTTCCATCTAGGAATAATAATTTACAACAAATTCCATCACGAATGAGAAATGATTGCCAACGACAGAAATACATGCAAAAAAGACACGTTAGAGGAACACCTGCACACCTCAAAAATGTGCATCAGTGATGAGTAGATACAGGATATATTTGTACATTCGTTTTTTAAGAAATATGAAGATAATATTTCAGTGACATACACTGTTATCGGCATATTCCATTTTTCATTCAATTGCCTTCTTTTTAGTTGTTGATATGATTGTGGTTAAATCATCAATTTAATGAAATTATTAAATCAATGACGATTTCACTGGTATATAAACACATTCTAGCTTTCTATATACACGATTCAATCAAGTCGCGGTATCTTTTCGCAGATATCACTTCAGGTGAAATTCTTCCTTTAGCCATTCGCCATTCAAATAAAGGAAAGAGAATCATTGCGCCTTGTCGGACAGTGAGTGGAATATCGTATAGAATCAATTGCTAGGTCTAATGCTAGAAACGTTGGTTCACTAAGATATGCTAAAATTTTTCTTGCCAGAATCTATCTTACATATTTGCAAATCTGCCATTCGTCAATGCTTTAAGTACAGCTGTCACATTTCGTCTGAGGCTCCTGATATATATTTAAAGTTAGTGTCATTGACCGTGATCTATCATCTGGACTACAGTCAGTTGCTACCCCGTAACGTAATTTCCCTGGGACATTTCTGTAAATAAATTTATGTTAGTTGTTCTGGTGGAATTTTATCAATGGTTTCTCAACATTATGAATTTAAATGCAGTACTAGATTGGTGACATGTTCTCATCATTTTACAATTTCAATGGCTGTATGTAACACTAACTGATTTGCGAATATTCGTAAACCGCTCTTCTCGCTTGTGGAAATCTAATAAGGTTTCTTGTGTTTCCAGTCATTATTTAACTTGACGTTCAATTGCAATGTCAAATGTTATACTGTGAATTTTTCATTCCTGAAATTCCATTTTTTTTTTTGTTTTTTTCGTTTTTTTTGGTTTTTTTGTTCTTCTACTAAATAGTTTTTTTCTCATATTCTGTAGTACACACTAACCCATTGCATCTGAGCGTATTTCTTGCTTGGATTTGTGTGAATTTATATATATATATATATATATATATATATATATATATATATATATATATATATATATATATATAATGTAAGGCTAATTACACGCCTGAAACTGGAAGCCAACTTAAACGATTTCCATTTAATAAATGGGTCTTACAGTTTAAATGTTAATCTTATTATGCAAAGTACGCAAAACCATTCCCACATTTAATTAACTTCTGCTATATTTATTAACCACTCATTTAATTCTCCATTGGAACAATGCTCTTAAATACACAATTCTGCCACAGTGAATTAGATATGTAATATTTAACCAGTTTTATGTAATGCCAACTAATTTTAATTATTTCCCATGATGTGTATTAAACGTGTCTAGCTGTGAAGCAGAAAGTTAAGGATGACTTTTTACAATAAGATATAGACAATATTACAAATAATAAAGCATAATTTTAACATTTAACAGCTGAAAAAATCAAGTTTTGGCAAAAACGTACTAGACTATAAACGGATGAATTCTTTATTTGGCTTTTTCAGTCTAGGATAGATGATAATTTCTCTATGGGATGAATTCCAGAAAACTTACAATAAGAAAAGAAAATTGCACACACACACAAAATAAGAATTACTGAGTTTTGTTTTGAGACACAAATATAAATATATATAATTCCGAGTCTATATATAGTCTCGAAAATGTTTTGTCTAAGAGCAACGCAATGGGATTTGTATTATCGTGAGAAATCCCTCTGGCTCAATTAATAACGGCACATTTAGGCAATAGGCATTTCCTTTCATGAATAGAGACACACTTTTATGTTGTTTCTCAATCTACGCGGGTTGATATGAATATCATTGTTTAACAAAACTAAAAAAAAAAAATATATATGTCGAGTCTGTCTGTCTCCCCATTATAAATAACGTCTGTAGCAAGAAAATAGCATGTAATTTCACAGCACACACACACACACACACACACACACACACACACACACACACACACACACACACACACACATATATATATATATATATATATATATATATATATATATATATGAAATTGCTAAATGCTAGCCTACATTTCAATCAGTGTTTCGGCCCCAAAGGTCTCCTTAGGTTGGTGGAAGTATGTACAAGCCAGAAAACTACCCAATATAACAGAACACCGGAAATGAGAGTACAAAAAATGATGGACTAAAAATCCGTGAGTAAGAGAAGTAGATAAAAACATATTGAGATCTGTAGCACAAATTCAAGGTTCATAGGTACTTAAAATTATTTTCTTAAATGTTTTCACATATATATATATATATATATATATATATATATATATATATATATATATATATATATATATATATATATATATATATATATATATATATATATATATATATATATATATATATATATATATATATATATATATATATATATATATATATATATATATATATGTATGTATAAATATAATTATTTGACACCAGTAAATAAATATACTGACTTAAAAAAGAAATTTAGATATTATTTTCTTTAAGTATGAAGAATTCTTGCCACCGCCACTTCTTCAGAAGGATTCGCAGTGTAAGTGAGAGGGTACCCAAGACGACATTAACAAAAAACAAATAGTAGATGGGGAGGAGTAATTTCATTTCGGATCACGACTAAAAACTGTATTAGTAAATTAATTACCGAAAGTAGGTTAAATATTCCGAGTGAGTAGAAAATGGAAAAGTATTACTCACGCCTTCCAAATAACCTTAATGATGTGGTAAAATGAACGTTCTGTGTGCATAGGCTCGGTTGGTGTATTTTAGTATAAACCGCTTCTAAATCTTCAAATGATGAGCGGGTCAATCTCTGCGTAAGATAGTGAAACACACTTTTGTATGTTGATGTAAACAGGTTTATGCAAAAGGGGCTGACAAACTGCTGCATATAGCACTACTTGGGTGGTTCTAGTAGATTAACTAAAGTTACCAGCTCTTGTAAATGCAGGAACGTGTTCACCAATACGTGCCTCCAGTCTCTGATTCGTCCGTCCTATATATGCTGCATCACATTGTTATTTAAATGTATATACCATTGAACAATGTTCTGAATATGACAGAACATCCATAACAGTTCTGAATGTATTTAAAATGTCAAGCTGATCAATAGAGAAAAGAATTCATTGAGAAGGAAATATATTGAGACACTGCTAATCTGGCAGTTCTGAACAGTTAAAACTAAAACCAGGTTATATCACCAATCGTCGTGAAAACAATATCACAGTACCTTATACGGGTTGGTGGATAGAAGGGATGCGTTCTACTTGGAGTTGCTTATTTGGAGTCTTACAAGCCCGAAAGACTCTAATATGTACATATGCATTTGTATGTACGTGTATGTGTGTATGTATGCATTATATACTTGTATATGTGTATATGCGTGTGAATGTATGTATGGGTGTATATATGAATATGCAAGCAAAGTGAATTCATCCTAAAGGATAATATCAGAAAAAAACGCCGCATATATATATATATATATATATATATATATATATATATATATATATATATATATGTGTGTGTGTGTGTGTGTGTGTATGTGCATATGCATACA
Organism: Acanthosepion pharaonis; assembly: GCA_903632075.3. Classification (NCBI taxonomy): domain Eukaryota; kingdom Metazoa; phylum Mollusca; class Cephalopoda; order Sepiida; family Sepiidae; genus Acanthosepion; species Acanthosepion pharaonis. The sequence continues at coordinate 288,815 of CAHIKZ030000278.1, forward strand.
CATACACACACACACACACACACACACACACACACACACACACACACACACATATATATATATATATATATATATATATATATATATATATATATATATATATATATATGCACATATATAGATATATACTTAGATACATAGATAGACAGGTAGACTGATACAAACGTGGCTAACATGCTTTATGATTGTACGTTCAACTATGAATAAAATGATTCCGAAAATAAATTCATTACTATACATATATGTAATTTCAAGCCTTCAAGATTTCGACCAGACATTGGAAAATGATTCGCAACCTCATTAAATCAGATATTTAAATAAATGTAACAGTTTTGCCAAGCGGTCTGCCTAAGAGGATATGTTCCATTCAGCGCTGAAGTTGGCACCTGCAACATGTCACATTGGCCTTTGCACTCAGACCGCCAGTTCTGAAATTTACACTGCCAAAGGTTGAGAACTCAGCGTTCATGAGCGTAAACCTAGGACTCATTAGGCACATTAATTATAAGAATTATGTTTATGATAGTCTGAACATTAAGACCGACTTCATTAGCTTGTCAACACAAGCGGAAATGTCGAATGGAGATACATAATGCGTATATTTAAAATCAATCAAGCTGTAGTACGCACACACATTTACACAGAATCGCATAAATTAACCAATACTATAATCAATATAAACAAATGGAAGGTAGAATATAAAAACTGAAACAGGCATATCGATAACGCCAAAGGACACGTGATGTCTACACAACCAATCAATATCAATGGAACATAATTTAAAAAATTAAACGTTTCTGATGTAGTGAGATAAATAATTAATACATACTTTTTTTTTGATTTGAGCTTATTTCTTGTCCGATGTTTTGAGGTAATCAATATTATCAAATTTATCTATCTATCTATCTATCTATCTATCTATCTATCTGTCTGTCTGTCTGCTTTATTTTACATTATTTTCCAACAATATTAGGCTCGAGTGTCTGCGTAGGTAGAGGTCTAGTGAATGAGCTTGCTTCCATCACGTAACAGGATGATGTATCGAAGTGCAGAAAATGATGATGTGTATGATAGATAAAAACTGACTGGAATAAATAGAATAGTGAGAAATTGTAATACCCGTGTGTTTATTCAACAAATCCTCATTTTTTTCTAAAGTTGCTCTTTGAATATATCGTCATTCATATCAGGGGAATATTAAGGGAATTGGTTTGATTTCAGTGTATGGCTGTTTATCTTTAATTCATGTATGTATGTATGTGTATATGTACAACACTCTATGGGTGTTTATGCAGAGCAATTTGGAAATTTCTTCTTCCACCTCTATCTGAAGGTATTCGTCCGAGAGCTCGATTTTAGAAAAAATTATTCCACCATTGAGTTTATTGGAAATTTCTTCAGGGCTTGGGAGAGGCTAGTGGTGATCTTGCAAGGCGTCGTTTAACCCTGTGGAAAAATCTGCGCATACTCGTATTGGGTTGGAATTCTTTTTTACGTAGACCGTAGGTGCTGCCCACTCACTGAAATCTGTTTTTGAAAGAATACCATTGTTGATTTGCTCAAGTCATTCCATTTCATTTTGAATACCGGTTGTGCACCGTCCTTCACCTTGAACTTAGATTTCATTTTAGTACATTTCCCAAGGCCGACACAAAAAACTGGGGAAATTGGTGTTTGACTTCCTTTTTGAGATTTAACAAATTGGACGTTGCACTTTGTATCTTGCGACAAAATGTACTCATTGGGCAATCCCAAAGATTGAATTTTTCTATCCAATCTGTTCCAAGTACTTTATCTGAAGTTTTCAATACGTAGGCTTTGAGCTTTTTGGTAACTCCATTTAGTGTTACTCTAAGTATTACCACGCCTAAAATGTTAATCTATTGCCATTTACGGATTTACTGTTTTCCAAGTTTTTAATAAGGTCGGCTTGTTTAATTTTCGCCAAGTACGCCAGTTAATGGTTGAAAGATCGGAACCAGAGTCAAGTTGGAATTTAATGGAATTATTGAAAATATCCACAGTTACATATTTCCTTAAATTCCTATTGACAACATTGTCAGATTGAGCTTGCCTAATTTTCTTTTTGGGATTTCTCGTTCTGTTGGCGTACCAGCAACGAGTTAAAGTATGCCCATTTTTATTGCAATTTTTGCAATATTTTTTGTTCTTAACTGGACAGAATTTCATCCAATGCCATTTACCACAATGGTAACATGGTCCGGGCGGTTTCTTTAACCTATTTGGGTTTTGGTTACTGCAGAATTTAGGACATGAGATTTGCCTTTTGTCATTTTGAGGGGAATAGGAGGTAGACTTGCTTCTGATTTTATTAATCTGAGTCACACATGATTCCTCGATAGTGTTTGAGTCACACTTTACAGATATTACTCTTTGACAGTCCTCTGCCAGTTTTTGGAGAGTCAATCCTTGTTCGTTCTCAAGCTTAGTCAGTACCCGTCGTCTGACTTGGGCGTCTTATGATGATACTAGAAAATTGTGCGAAAATTAAACACTTGAAATCGTCGGCATTCAGTTCGGCTAGTTTAAAATCATTAGAGAGCTTGTTTACCGATGCTGCAAACGTTAGAAAATCTTGCTGGTTGTCTTTGACTGGGTTCAGGCATTACCAACGTTTGTGGAACAAGGTTGTGTTAGGCCCGAATAGTTCCGATAGGAGCTTAATAGTCCCTGAAAAATCGAAATCAGTGGTTTTCTTAGGTAGTATGAAGTCTACGAACCTACTAAGTTCCATAGTTCCCAGTTTTCTCAATAGTAGACGTACATTTTTTACTGGGCCATTGTTCACAGTCTACGTTGAAAATATCTTCGTAGCGCCTGTAAAAAGCTTCGAACGTTTTGTCGTTCTCTGGTACGCATTCAAAGGTTTCAATTGAATTGTAGATTGTACTCTGGGAGAATATTGTATCTTTTTCAGAGTTTGAGCATTTTAATGCATTTACGATTAATTCTTTATGTTGTTTCTGTTGTAGTTCAGCATTCTGAAGCGCAATTTATTGGAATTCCATTTGTTGTTTATGTAATTCCAAAAATTGTTGTTGTCTTTCTTCTGATTTTTATTGCTGATCCAAATGTACTTTTAGCATTTGGACGATTACTTTTTGAAAACATTCCATATTTAGACAAACAAAAATGACAGCGATTTTTGTTGCTTTGAAACCCGTGTACCAATCGGAGGTACACAAAAAAATCTTGATAGACTTGTTTTTTTTCAAAAAAAAAAAAAAATGAACAGACAATTAGTTAAACTAACCTAATTATGTGTTTAGCTTTTTCGAGATTCCGTCGTTCCGTTAACTTTAACGTAATTGTATAAATTTCCACCACACTTATTATGTATTTTTTTATAGAGGTACAAAAAAGAGAAAACTCGTCTCGGTGAATTTGAGGGAAGAATAATTTAATGCACGAGATTCAACTCAGTTACCAAAAAAAAATTTTAGATAGTTTTCTTCGAAAACTAGAGTCGTAATTAGTACTACGACTCTTGTGTTGTCAGTTTGTGTTATGAACAAACTTTTTTTTTATCTGTGTGTTGTTGTGTAACAAATCGTTCTCGTTATGTTATTTGGACAGACTTTAATATTTCGTAGATGTCGAAATGCTAGTTCGTCACTGATGTCTGGTAACGGAATATATTTTTATATATATATATAGAGGCGGGGTGTTGCGTTTAGATCGCTGATGTAGTAATACCAGCTTAATTTCTCGTTCAACACTGCTGTGGGAACGCGTGGAGTTTCTGTGTATTTTTCGAGTACTCTGTCGCTTTTGGTATGGTGAGAACGAAATGCTCGAATCTGTCTGTCGCCACTGACGTGGGACTGGTAAGGTATTGAGGTTTTTCGACGTTAATGCGTTTCTCGAATTCTTCGTCGCCACTGATGTAGGTATGTTACAGTCTCACAACATAGAGGATGCATGATGATATTTATGCGCAAAATCTTAGCATCATTCAGTAACGGAATGCTCAAATAATTGTACAGTTTGCGGAAATTGATACCTGCAAACCAGTGTTCAGATTGGTGCAGTTTTATTTCGATGGAAATGGTGCGAATATGAACATTACTAGTAAACAATTTACGTAAGTTCACTAATATGTATACCTCAATTTCTATCTTTATGTAAACAGTTACAAATAGGAGAATAAAAATCATTTGGCATATGGGAAATCAGTAATCAACCATCTTTTTACTGATCCTGCAACTACAACATGTATTTAGCTCAATTTGTAGGGTGAACATGTAATAAAACCTAATACCAACACCCCCCCCCCCCCCCCACACATATATATATATATATATATATATATATATATATATATATATATATATATATATATAGTACCTGGGTTTCACCTTCACGGAAAGCTGGCTACGGTTGTATTGGGCTCTTTTAGTTAGTTAGTTGTTTACTCGTGTCGGGGTTTTTTTTCTTTGGGCTTTAGACCTGTATCTGTGCGATTTTTTTTGACAGACTTTCATGTTTCTAGCTCTTTCTTTTTTTAAAACTATTTTTTCCTTCGAGATTGATTTGATTACTGGCAAATTAAAAATTCGATGGTTTTTCGAAACGAGTATAGTTACCTATATATATATATATATATATATATATATATATATATATATATATATATATATATATAAATGGTATACTAAAATAATTTTACAAAAGGATTATCCTAGCATCAACACAAGGACAAATTCCATGTAAATATATTGCGTTGTATGTAAATTGTAAATTTTAGAAATCCAATTTCTCATTATTCTGAAGGGTTGTATATATGTACTCTAGACAACAGATGTGTCCAAGCTTAAAATCATATTTCATTCAAAATTTTCGAAAGGTAAATCAGAAGTTAAGAAAGACGATCACGGAATTCAACGTAGAATGCATATCCTTTTCAATGAAACCTGTCAAGAAGTCCAGTCATTGCTAAATTATATCCTGACACTCCTTCAGTCTCACAATCTGTCTCTAATTCGCTCTCTGTCTATCTGCTGTCTGTCTGTTTCTCTTCATATATATATATATATATATATATATATATATATATATATATATATATATATATATATATATATATAATTAGTTTATGAAAAACTAGGTAGTCCGTATGGGTAAACATAAGGAGGATAAAATCCAAAGAGCTCAAAAGTAAATCCAGAGCAAATAATTTAAATAAAAAACAGACCACTTTCATGTTCCATATAATAAATTATTTAAGGTTCTATGTAATAAATTATTTCACCACAGCCCTATATATATATATATATATATATATATATATATATATATATATATATATGCAGTGACATGGGAAAAGGGGATTGAAGAGTCCCATGTAAGAAAGCTGCTACGGTATGGGGAACTGGTAGCTGAAGTCAGAGGGAGGGGATATGTCTGCACACTGGTGCCATTTGAGGTTGGCTGTAGAGGATTTCCTGCTGTTTCCTTTCCTCAAGTGTGCTGGTATCCAAAAGCAGAATAAGGTAATAAAGACTTGTCGCGAGAAAGCGGTGGAAGACAGTACATGGATTACCTAGAAATTCGTATCGAGTCGCTTCCAGCTAACATCATAGACCGTTTGCAACGTAACATCATCCAGTTGTTGCGGTCCCACCGTGTGGAGAGGTACTGAACTTACTGGGCCGACAATTTGCTGAAACACTGCGTTTAGCTGATATTGAATCTGGTCTGAACCACTTGATGTGTATATGTAGTTTTATATTACTATATAATTTACTACATTTGCTGTAACATAATATATAGAATAGTTATGTTCCTAAAATTCTGTTCATTCATTTACCTATATCTACGCTGAATTTGTTCATCAATTTCTCAAAGAATTTGGTCCTTTTTTTCCCGTTCTCGGTCAATGTTTCACCAGGGCTTCTTATTTATGAAAAGACTCATCTTTATTTTTACACGAGACCTTCTTTAACTCCTTCATCTCTTAGAATTAAACGAAACACCGAACATGCTATCACATCAATTTGTACCATTTTGCTTCAAATAGCTTCGCTTTTCCCTTAATCCGATGCCCTCAGCACAATTTTTCAATTTGTGTATTTCTCCATTTCCCCCTGGTGGGAAAACTCATTTCTTTTCTTTTTTTTTATTATTTAGACCTTCCTTTTTTTAAGTATCGATTCTTTTATTTCCACATAGAATTTCTTTATTAGGCTCGTTATTTAATTTACATCCTATTGTTTTATGTGCTGAGGTTATATACGGAATATTTTACAACGTCCTTGCCCTGAAGCTGCATAATGTTTGCATTTTTATTAGCGATCTTAAAACAGCCACTATGTCTCCTGCGATTATTCTTCAACGCTTTTACATCGAACCCTATTCTTTTTTAACGAATTTTTATTGCACCGGATTGTGTTTTTTTAGCGTTTTATAAAGATCGCTTTTCTCTGGATTTATTCTGTTCCACACACATGAATCTGTTTATAAATGCGCTTGATATTCTATTAGATTTTAGATTGCAGGTGAGCGACATTTCTGATCTCCATCGACTAAAAGTATTCCCACTTCAATTAGTCTTCGTCATTAGGCTTTTCTTAGGAGACCATTGATTGAATGAATCAGTTTGAAAAGATCAATTTGGATTTAAACTCATCATTTCGCTTTTGATTGTATATTATCCATTGACTTTTCGAGTTGATGCACATGAAAATAAAATTCGCTCAGCATAATAGTTAATGACAGGCCCAATAATAACCCAAGCTCAAACAACGGTCAAATTATCGCTGATTATTAACGTTTAAGAGCTACAGCTTATTCAAAACTCGACTCCACTTTGCCACCAATCGTTATTTTTATATACATTTTCTCTTGTACAGTTGCGTGTGTTTTAATGCTTTTCTGTTATTAAGGTGATGATTACATCTTTAATCCTAGTATAAATTATGACTAAAATAAATCATCTGCGCAGAGGCTGCTCCAAGTCATTTCTTCAATCTTTAATTATTGAAGAAATTCAAATATCACCATTCTCTTTATTTTCCCTCTCTTTTTCTTTATCAATTTCAATAATTTAAAACCTCATCTACAAAAGGGTTTTGTACGTATCGGGTTTCAGAAGCTTGACTGAGCGGAGAATAATTTGCGACTCATTATTATACTAATCCTTCACATTCCAATTACTTAAAATAATTTGTCTCTTATTTAAGCGCAACAGGATCAGTACGGTTTACTTAGTAATGTTTAGTTGTCTCTCAACGTTGACAGAAAATCGGTTTCATATGGAGCGCCCGAGTGCGTAAAATCTGGTCAGGGCCAAAACATGCCCATGTCGTTTGCAATGGTATCCGTATTGTTAACAAAAAAGGTACTGTTACGGACAGCTATCCCCGAGTCCAGACACCTCTCAATATTTTCTCAGCGGAGCTCTGTGCGCAAAAAGAGACAAAAATGAGTTACACTCTGTCCGAAGACAGAGACATAACTGAGAGCTGATAACAGCAAACCTGACAGGCACTAAAGCCTAACTTAAATGTTCCAAACGTCGAAAGTATGGAGTATCCAGTAAGGATCGAACTCACTACTCAGTCGCAACATATATAGCCAGACAAGCTTGCTAACCATTACAACACGTCTAGTTGCTCATAGTTTTCTTACTATCATTAAAGAAAAACACACCATTTATTAATATATATTATTGCACATGTTGCATATACACTTCAAATTAGAAGACACGGAAAAGAAATTATAAATCTCCCAGAGAAGGTAGCGACGGGGAGAGAGAACAAGTGACTAAAAAAAACTACATGAAAAAAATGCATGGTCACCAGTAATATGGAAAAGACCGAAATCCGATTTGCAGGTTGGGAACACTAGAATCAAGCAGACACGGAATTTTAAATATCTGGGAAGCGTTCTGACAAAGGACGTTAAATGCTACACTATGATCTGTAGATGTATTGGCATGGCCAAAGACGCATCCCATAAGCTGGGCATAGTATAGCGAGATAGGAGGATTTATTTGTTAACGAAGAAAATAATACAGAGCTCTCTGTATTTACATCAGCGAATGTTGGGCAGTCTCCTCAAAGATGAAGAAGAGATTCGAAGCGACGGAGATATGGTTCTAGTGAAAGATGCTGAGGATTACTTGGGCTGAGCGTGTGAACTGCGATGAGGTCTTAGAGAGGATGCAAACAAGGAGGAGGCATATTTAATATCAGGAAGATGCAGGTGAAATTCCGTGGATATATTATGAGCAAGGGGGTCCTGGAGACTCTGTTACTCACGGGTCGATTAGAGGGAAATAGTGGCAAGGGAAAACAACGCATGACATATCTAGCAGCCTTAAGCTCGTAGATAAGCAAACGTGGTCTGGGGAGCGGCAAAGGAAAGGAACTTGTGGAGAGATGTAAGGGATAGAGGAAGGTGGCGGGACATGATCTCCTCCGTCCTGAAAGGAATCGGCACATAGAAAAGGATCTAAATATTTATTTCATCATTAGAATATTATTAGACAAACGTATCATAGATTTTACCTATTCGATATGCAACCTAGTTGCCCAAAAACAAATAACGCATTTTCTATTTTATCAAAGTATCGTTGTTCTCCTAATTGGTAATATCATAGTGTTGAAACTTGACTAATGCATGGAATAATAATGCAACACAAAATGTACTTAGAACAAAATGTATTGAAACAAGAAAGTGTACACAATGTTTACATATAATCTTTTGTATATTCCTGGTAAGACCGTTCCTGGAGAATGTGTTGACTGAGTCGCAGTCGGGCAGAGTCTCTGGTTGAAACTCTTGATTCCCCCCTCTCTTCCCGGTACCAACCATGTTTATATGGTCGGTACTCCACTATGCAAATTAGGTGGATCCTACCACAACACATAGGAAACATGACTAGATGTAAAAAGATATATACATTTAATTCTGTTAGAAGCGATATCATGCAAAAGGCAGGATATCGCTTCTAACAGTAAAAAATCGAGTAAAATAGTAACAGTGCAAAAAGTCAACCGAATTTTTCTATACTAATGGTTGAAAATAGAAACGTCCATTTTCTATGAGTGTGAAGTCCGCTCATAGGAACAGCTGTCCCAATGTGCCGCTGAGTTGAGTCGTAGATATTGACGCACTAACTACGGTATTAGCTATTATTGTATTAATAATCTATGTGATTAAATATTTTCTACACTGACTTATTAATCCAGTGATTATCTTACTTATTATAAAACGCAGATTGTGTGTGTGTGTGTGTGTCTGTCCGTTTATATATTGGATCGGATTTCCTAAATTTTTCAACCGATTTCAACAAAACTTCACGGGCCTACGTAAAATTACTTTGCGGTGGTTCTGACAATGCCAAAAATTGGAAAAACACAATTGTTTTGCACGAAATCAATTTGAAAACACGATTAAGAGGCATTAATGAAAGGGGGACAACTCATATCGAGTTATACTTATTAATATCGAGTTATACTTATTATAAAACCCAGGTTGGTTGTGTGTGTGTGTGTGTGTGTGTGTGTGTGTGTGTGTGTGTGTGTGTGTGTGTGTGTGTGTGTTCATTTATATATGGGATCGGATTTCCTACATTTTTCAACCGATTTCAACAAAACTTCACTTTTTTTTGGCAGGTAGTGTTTCTTATTGTCTTGCACACTTTTTTCTTTATTTTTACATTCAGAATGCTTTAAAAATTCCATTTACAAGACAATTGTTTATAATAAAATTCTATTCAATCGGTAGACTCATAACGATTGAAAACAATGTTTTTGTCTGAGTTTGGGTTTGAGCAATTCGTAAAAAAATAAAAATAAAACTAATTAAGACATGCGTGTCCGTCAACCTTAAACAATAATCTTTGTCAATTTTATTTTTCAGTCTTTATGATGGTTGATACTTGATCTATCTCTTACTGTTACATCTCCGGGCAACGCCGGGCTCTACTGCTAGTTCTTACTATAGTATTAACCAAAATTAGTTCATACGCAATTTACCTCGAGTGATTTTCAAAATGTGTGAAAATACTATGTAGTCGAATGTATAAAAACGCTGGCATATCACCTACTATTAAATGATCAGGCAGAATGATTTGACGATACTTTCAATTGGGCGTTAAAGTAATCAAAATGGAGGAGACGGAAGAGGAAATGTTTCAACAATATTTTAAAGAATTTATAGGCTGACCACGAAAGCTAATACACCATCGAGCACGACACCAGCGGAATAAATTTTTGCCAGGAAATTTGAATCGGTGTTTGACAAATTAAAACCAGGAAGAAAAATAAAAAGTTGCTTTAGTAAGATTTTTTTTTTTTAAATTGTGGATGAGGTATTCTTCGCACTTTTCAAGGCAAGAAGAAAGATGGTAAGATGGTGAAATATTAAACCACATTATCACATTGGCAGGATGATGTGTATGAGAAAAGTTGTTGACATAAAAAATCATTCGAACCAATTCAAATTAATATATGCTAATGTTATGAAAACTTAGCCCATGTAAATGCTATACGATATTTTCATTAGTTAATCTAGTTTTAAATAATTGATCACATCGTGTCGGTAATATAAAAGATATCCAAGGGGAATGGTGGAAGTGAAATTTAAAAGAAGAAGACATAATCTGAAAAAGGAAGGTGTTGAGTAGAACGACGACTGATCTTCTGCATATATGATAGAACATAGGCTCATAAATTTACTATACGCGGAATGTCAGCTCATAGTAACAACTGTCGCAAAGTTTCGCACCGTTAAGCCCTACACATTGCCGCAGTATCTACGAAATTCGCTATTATTGCATTATTAATCCATGAAATTAAACTATATTTCACTAATCTTTTGTACCAGTGGTTTCCTTTACAATATTATTAACCAGTATTACGAGGTTATACGAGCATTGTAACATTAAAAAAATAATTCCTTATACTAGTCTTCGATCTGACATGTGCTGTTCCGTCATAAATTATACATTCCCTCTGAATTATGTAATTGCAGTAATCTTCCCTGTGGCATTTGATTTTACTTAATTGACTCCAGAAGGAAAAGATAAATGAAGTTACGCCCTGAAATTAAGAACCTATAATTGAAAGAGGTCATTTCTAAACTAATCTTATTTGATCATATAATTCATAGCTGTCCAGCAAGCTGCATATAGTAAGGATGCGCCATTTCATTAAACG
>CAHIKZ030000278.1:302500-315000 GCA_903632075.3 Acanthosepion pharaonis
TAGATTTTTTTCTTCGTTTGCAAAAGCATACGAATTTGGAAGAACGATGGAACTTGCTGATTGTATGCATTTGACAGTTTAGATATTTGCAACAAATTCAGTACTGTGCATGTCATCTATAATAAGTTTACAAAGAGGCAATGCACATTTATTAATCTCCAACCAAAATTACACTAAGAAGTAATTACACAGTTGTTTATGATTAGGCCACTATTATCTCTTCCGATATATTTGCTAAATTGTTGCTGTTATTGAATGCCTCCATATGTGGATTCTGTTATTTGGCACACCTTATTTCTTCGTTTGCAGAAAACTATAAATTTGAAAGAAAGATGATAATCACTAAGAGTTACAAAGTGCATACACTCGAACATATTTTTAATCATTGATCTTTGAAAGTAATTTCCTTAAAATTGACAGTTTAGATGTTTCCGCCGAGTACGGTGCAATGAATGTCATCTATATTAAATCTTCAAAAATGACACCATTAAAACTTACTGTACAGATGTTTATGAAGGGGTCTAGTTAAAATAAAGGATCTGATTGATGATACATATGAACAAACATACGAAATGGAAACCAGTAAAGCTCATTTCCCTTCCATATTACCAAGTGAAACATTGTAAAATTTATATAAAGTGCGGTGAAAGAAGTATTTGGACAGTAAAAAACATGGATTTAGAATCATACATTAAAAGAAAAGCTTTGTCTAAAGCTCACAATATATTCGTAAAAAAATTATTATTTCATATACAAATTATTAAAACAGGTAGTGAAAAAGTATTTTGACAGTTCCGAAATTATGTTTAAAATTAATGTTTTGAGTATATTTCATGCTCGAATGTGTCAGAATTTTTTTTTGCTGTAATAATAAGCTAATTACTAAGTTGAAAACGTATATATAGGTTTATACACCCTAAATCCTCCTCCGCGAAATAGCTATTAATTCTTAAAATATTTCACATTTCTTGGCGGATCTTCTTTATAAGCAACGTTTGCGTGTTTATAGTGATGATGCATGTATAATTACAATAAGAAAAATTGCTAAAGTTTGAGAAGTCTTATTAGTTCGAAACACGCCAAAAGTTTTATCATTATATCATTGATTTACCTAATATCTATGTAATATATTGAACTTAATGAATCAATTAAATATATATATATATATATATATATATATATATATATATATATATATATATATTGTTTTTATTTTAGGATATTACATAAAAACTTGTCAACAACGCTACACTATTGCAGTCGTGTGTCATCGCATCACATCTGCCGATTGTAAATTTTTGGTGAGTGAACGATTTATTTATTTTAAACAAAAGACAGCCTCTTTTTACGAAAATGTCAAAAGAATCTATATTTTAGTACTAAGAATTCTTTCGAAGCTACATGGTGTCAACAGATATTATCCTCCACTAATAATACTTATAGAAATAATACGTCACGTTCTAAATAATTTTGAGTTTTAAATTCGATAATAAATCTCGTAACTTTGATCCTTGTATGAACCCTGTTTTCTGTGTTTACATGAAAATTGCAAATTATCTGTCTCTTTCATAAGAATACTTTATTAATCCAATGAACCGAGTTAACTGTAAATTGTAAACATCGTCTACCTTTACCATACAATCCAGTTAAACTTGGAAATTGATAATGCTTTTTTACTTAGATTTTAGTTCAACTGTGTTGCACCATATATGGCTTATCTTTCTTTTGGTAAAATTAATTTGGATGTAATGTAATTTTGTTTAATCTCCTGGTAGTGACAGTAATATTTTGTACGGATGTATTGGTATTTTGTTATTTTTTTTTATATTTGGCATTGATAGCATTTAACAACTTATATAAAGAATCATTAGTCAATAGTTGCATATTGATTTACCAAGTAAGTCCCTATGTTTAAATGATTTACTGATTTCTTAAAGTAGCTATTTTTTATGAACTATAAATTTTATACAGGATACCCACAAAGTATATAACTTGTCTAAAATTTTGTTACATTAGTAATTCATTTTTTCTCAGTAAATGATAATGTCTAATGTATAAATTGTATCCATTTACATCTGCTTCTTTTTAATTTTTCTGCTGTCATTCCCTTCAAAATTACGGGTTATGACCCATTTATTTTTGCTTCTTTCCTCAGTTTAAATTTATCGTAGAACATACTCGACTGGTTGATCTGAGTAAACCCTACAAACTTTATAACTATCCTCGACATTTTTTCTTGTTTTTTCCGAAAAAGTGGCTGTATTTTGCTTTTAAATCTGGTTAAATCTTTCACTAGCTTGTAATTTATAATTGCCTCATGAGATGAGATGATACGCATCGAAACACGACTGTAATTGTGTAACGATTTTAACATTTTTCAATACAATATCCTAAAATAAATAATATTGCTCTACATTGTATTGGACCCTCTTTTAAAGTGAATGCTGCGAACGTTAGAATTGTACTCTATTTGTTCTCATATTACCCACACACACACACACACACACATATATATATATATATATATATATATATATATAATCAAAAATGCATCTAAGAAATCAAGCACAAATGTCCATGTCACCAATGTCAGCAAATCATTCGATTTGAGTTATTGAGTTTAAATAATGTTTACCGTAAATGACGCTCTGTTGTCGTGTGGACTAGGTTACAATTGTCATTCGTGTACATTTGTGGCTAGCCAGTCTTCACCGTTTAACGTGTTTAGTAATGAGTTTTCCGTTTAATAATGCTACACATATCGTGAGCAGACAGATATGATATTTAAATACAGCCACGCAAATGGTTATTGACGCAAGACTACACGAATGTATCAGATTGCCTTTCTAGACAGAAGCCAGTCGATTCATCCAAACATTGCTGATGTTTATCGCCATGTTGCTGAGAGAGCATCTACAAACTATATATCGAGGAATTTCGAGATTTGTTCGTATGCCTGACCACGAAGAACACATTATTCAGGCTGTCAGAGCCGATCCAGGAATCCGAACACGTCAAGTAACCCTATCTTGTCGTACATCTTATAGTACTGCATAGAGGGTACTTCAAGTGCTCTTCCTGTCTCCGGATCATTTACAATGTGTGCAGGGTTCTCGCCCTCTGAGCCGACACCACGCAATAATTTTTACACATTGCACAAATTTTCATCCATCGTTTGTCACTTCAGGTTTGATTACGGAAGAGGCAACATTTCTAAGTGATTGAATAACAAATTTACACTATTAACATTTGTGGGCTAATCGGAATTGCCACGGTACAATATAGACTAGAGACCAGCATCAGTTTACGATTAACCTCTGGAGTCGCCTCCATCTTTTAATGTTGCTAATATGTTCTTTCTTGCGTCAAACTATCTGTACATCATTATGTCGAGAAAGCACAATTTTTGTTGCATCACGTCATAGTACCTGTTTTCAATAGTAATTTTATTTGTCCAAGACTTTTTAGAAAAAATAACGCGAGAAACAATGGGACATATTTTGTGAAGAGTGTTTTGTCATGCTCGTTTTCCTTACAATTCATTTCTAGTTATGTTACGGTTTTTTGGGTATATAAGCCTATAACTAGTGAGCGAGTCAGAATGACTTTTCCCTTTATAGTCGACCAATGGAAGGTTGACCAATCAGAAGCCGCCCAACACTGTATTCGTCGTGTATAAAGGCGGCCATCTTGTTTCGTCTACCGGAAGGACCAAAGGCGACCAGGAGACGGATGAACTACACTCTGCTGTGATATCCACTGCGAACCTAAAGTACGCTTTCCTACTGTCTCCGAAATATTCACTGCCAACCTCTAGATTCAATACTCAAGGAAGACCGTTATGGAAATGTCTAACAAGTTAAACAACTTTTTTTTCCTTTTGTTTGTGCGAGTATTTAAACTGATACCGATCGTATCAAACTTTTGGCGATGTCATTAATTACAACTCTTGTGTTTATACTAACCTCACGACACAGTTTTTTTTTGGGTTTTTTTTTGTTTGTTTTTGTTTGTAGTTCTCGGTGACAGTTTGTGTTTAATTCCAAGCTCAGAGATTTTCTCTGTGGTGATAAACTGTTTAAACTTCTTTATAACAGGCTGTACCGTAGATCTAGCGATAGCTAACCTGTTTGAAATAGTGCTGTAGCTATTTCCTGACTCGTGGAAGTTAATAATTCTTTGTTTGAAGTCAACCCTCAGGTCCTTTGTCTTCTCCATCATGTTGTTAACATATGAGTAATAATGGCGATAGTCTATTCACCACCTGATGTCCTTTGCAAGAATTTTCACAAATATTCTACTGAGCAAGTAGTTTAGAAGGGTTGACCGATAAAACAATTATGTAAATAACTTAGGCGAATAAATTAATTTTAAACTTATTTTCAACCGTATGAATAATTTGGCTTTTTTATATTTTTCATAATTTGTCTCTCATATTTATTGTTTTTAACTTACTGTTCTGAAAATTGATTCTTATATTCCTGTTGTTCTTATTGACATATAAAAAAACTGGGATCATACGAGCATTAGCTTCTGAGAAATGTAAAAATATCAAAGGGTGTACGTATACTTTCGTCGTTTAGTATATATATATATATATATATATATATATATATATATATATATATATATATATATATATATATATATACGCATACACGTATTAATGCAGTTTCCACATTTTGTTTCAAG
This sequence comes from Acanthosepion pharaonis, assembly GCA_903632075.3. Classification (NCBI taxonomy): domain Eukaryota; kingdom Metazoa; phylum Mollusca; class Cephalopoda; order Sepiida; family Sepiidae; genus Acanthosepion; species Acanthosepion pharaonis. The sequence continues at coordinate 307,193 of CAHIKZ030000278.1, forward strand.
AATAAAACTAATAATTAACCTATTCTGACAGTAAGTAGGTTTCCCGTTTTCTTGTTATGAAGAAATAAAAAAAATTACAAGCAGATTTTTTTAACCAGGAGTTCAGCTCAGACCATTTTAATGAATGAATGAGTCTCTCTCATCATCAAACGTGTGAGAACGCAAACGCCAAACGGAAATTATTGTAAAATTAATTCGCCAAGAAAACAGCTGCAGATTTCGAAGACGCTACTCATTATCCAGTCGGTGCCAATAGCATTATGTACTCTATGTGTTATTGGTGCATTCCTTTTGAAGTTTTCTCTTAGGTGATCGTCTCTTGTCTGCGCTGGCTAAGCAAATGATTTATTAGCAGCAGGTGTATGCAGTGGTTAAAGACTGAGAAAGATTAAACTCTGGAATAACTTGCTTTTATCGTAAAACCAAGAAAAGTTTCTTTCTCCGTCGACTCATCAGCAGAAAATTTACTGACCGATTTTCACTCGGCTGTTCAGAAATCTGTTATATATTGTAGTGACTCACTTTTCTGTGAGAAAAAAAATAGGAATATAAATATACATAAGATTTTTTCGTATAATCTTTTTAGGTTTCTTATAAAATATTTGATTGCTAAAAACTGAAAAGCCATACCTGTTAAAAAAAGAAACGGCTAACATGCAAATTACAAATTGGAGATACAAAAGGCAACCAATAACAATAAATAAAATATGTGGAATGTGCTTTGACAAAAGGCGTAATGTTCGACACTAGTGTCACTTGTATTCATATTAAATCTATTCCAAATATCTTCGTTAGAATCAAAATAAATTCTCCTGAATTTTTATGTAATATCAGTCCTTTATATGGAAGTAAATACTGGGCAATTACAGCTGAAGAGTAGAATTAATCCAACGTGTTTTCTCCAGAAGAATGGTGAGAATATTATGGGGAGAATATGTGAAGAACGCCGAAGTTTTTGAGGAAATCTAAACACATCATTTCAATTAACATCAGGAATAAATAGTTTACTCTTCTAAGGCATTAATTAAGAAAGAGTGCATGGAAAATTTGATACACATAGGATAGAATGAAAGCAAGAAGGACAGAGTAAAACAATACATAACGTACTTAGAGAGCTTGGTTAAATGAACGTCAGAAGAAGGATTAAGAGAGATTAAAAAGACAACATTTATTAAGAATCAAAATGGAATAGGAAATATAGAAAGCCCTATCTGGCAGCATCCTGAAGTTGTCAGTTTCTTTTCTAATGAGGCGAAATTATGTTATCCAAAATAAATCAAACCTATTTCAAGTTCCGTGCCTGACTAATCTCAGTATACGCCATATGTGAACACAATTGGATTAATATTTTCGAATTCGCATATAGCTCCATTTAGATATAAAAAAATAACAGTATTGTGTGTGATAAATGTATGATAAATGTGCGATTTATATGATAATAAATAAATGTTTGTTCATAATATTTACAAAAGAAACGAGTTTACGTTGATAAATCAAAATAGTTGTGTAAATTACGTCCTTATTTTAGAATTATTCTAAGGTATAATTGGTGCACATACGTAGTAGTTGTACTCCTGAATTCACGAGGATAAAAAAATTAAAATCGTATGTGGAGACGCATATTCCATGTTAAATTATTTGAATTAGTATATTTTTAAACAAAAGTAACAATTAAAATGCAGTTAACTTCTTAAAATTACGTCGGGAAACTTACTGAATGCAGCAATGATTGATATTCTTTTTATTGAATTTCTCTTCGTAGTAATGTGAAAATTCAATCAGCAACTAAAGAGCGTGTTTGTAACTAGAAATGTACCCCAGGCATTTGAAAAACAACGCAAAAACCTCATAGCCTATGTAATGCTTATTAAAAAGATTAAAATTTGCATTACATTTCTGATATGAAACAAAATGTCATTCCTGTAAAAGAGAATACTCAATGTATTTGGATGGAACTCAAGCCTCGGCTGTTTGGAAGCCATCCTAACAAAAGCATATTATTACGACAATAAAAACGTTGTTGTGTATGCCATAGAGCCATCACCTCTCTGTTATACTAAATGCTAAGAAAATGTAGTAATTTACAGTCGCCCAAAATAAAGTAATGTGCTGGCCGTACACTAGTCGGATACGAACAGTAAATTGATCTTTTTGCGATGCAGCCAACTCTTGAGACAATTTCCGTACTGATTTCATTTGTACACATTATTATACGGACAGTGAAACAGCGAAATTTATTATGGCATATGGTTCTAATTGTTCATAAAAATGAGTGCCTTTGTTGCGCTTTATGCTCAACCGTATATCCGTGTTGTTAGATAGTGATGTTCACTTTCAGAAATAGGAGGGGGCTATAAATGATGCTGTTCAATTAGACGGAAGTTACCTAAACTGCAAATACGAATATTTAGTTGTTTCATGTCTCGAAATATTTTTCGATGTGATAAATCTGGACATACCACAAGCCTCCTCGATTGCTAGAAATATATATGTATCTTCTACATATCCATTGAGGAAACACTCGGCATTAGTTTTCGAAAGAGTTAGATATACTCTCAGTTGAAATCCACAGAATATTTCTATTAAAGCAGTTTGTTTAGTAAATTAGACATTATATGTCCAGTAAATGATATCTTATAGAGGGTTCCTTCCAAGCTACTACATTTTGTAGTATGGAAAGGTAACAGTGAGATTACATCATTATTTTCGATTCTAGTAAAATGTACAATCCATATTTGTCTTTGCTGATGTTGGAAGTATTTAAGTGATGCTATTTTACATATTTGTTAGATATTATCCGATTATTAACGAGTAGGTATTTGCAAGAGTTCTAATGGAACTGCGGTTGGATAGGTGTAAAATAAGTCGTCTGTGTAGTTTACTGATTAAGTTATTTGTGAGTTTGTTTTGATCAGGCACACTTTACGGTATTTGAAGTCGTAAATAATTTTGGTTATTTTTAGTTGTTATTTTTTTATGATAATTTGAACTCTTTTTAATGATTGTAATAGATAATTAATTTAATTCTTTGTTTGTCGTTTGGGTCTACTTGGGTAGTGCATTTCTTTATGATATTACTAAATGAAGATTCATCTTGCTTATAGTTGATGTGTATTTGCCATTTGTGGAAGATGTTAATGCTATTGCTTTTGTCTGCGTTTACAGTATTATCACTTACTTAGTAAACATTACAAATTAACATATAAACACACACAAAATCCTACCTCCCTTTCCCTCGGTAACATACTAGTAGAAAATACAAAGATAATAACCTCATACACATTTAAAAAAAAAAGAAAAGATTAAAAAGAATGGTAGCCCTTATGATAAAAAAAGAGAAAAAGGCAACACTCATTAACATTATCTATGAACAAGGCCACAATGTCCTGACCGCGTTAGGAAAAAAAGTCCCTATAAAACGAGATACATGGATAACATAACTCATACATTTAGGTAAAAGTGAAAAAAAATCATCCTTGATAATGGTTAAATGTGTCGATGAAAACGTAGAAATCTAGGAGAGTTTTTACAAAATTTGTGTTAAAGAAAGTAAACTTTGTACGGACATAATAAAAATTTTAAAAATATCTTAATAGCAGTACACTGTTAATAGTTTTTTAACGAAAGACACACACACGCACACACACACACACACACATATATATATATATATATATATATATATATATATATATATATATATATATATATATGTGTGTGTGTGTGTGTGTGTGTGTGTGTGTGTGTGTGTCTAAAAAAAAAAAAAACAGTAAGATATAAAATCCGGTGTTCTTATTGATAATTTTATTCTTACAATGTAACTTTACAGAGCATAAATATAAATTAACTGATTTAAAAATATGGTTCCTGCGCTACACACGTAATTTCCATGTTTCAAAAACAGAAACTAATAACTTCAAATTCAATTATCTAACGAAATAAAAAAGCACTAGTTCTGTTTCATTTTCAAGTGAATTTTGGAATAACTTATTTTGAAATTTACTGAGTTTTACATGCACATACAATTTGTTTCCAAGGATAAAGAGAAATCCAATATTTTACTTCAACATAGCTTTGGAATAAATGCTACCGTAAAATCACCAAAGTTATGTAATGTCTGGACTGGTCAGTATATAGACGGATGACCGCTTAAGAATGCCAGGTGCTGTAAGTATGAATATCCAAGTGGTTAAATGGATAATACCTTGGAATTTTCAATCGCAGTGCCGAGTTCCAATTCCCGCTTGGTACGTTATATTCACTAACACGAAAATGTATGAACCCACCTATTCTCTTACGGCTTTGTTTAATAGCTGTGTGACTTGTGTCATTCAACCACCAAAGAAAATACTTACAATCTAAAAATATTTCAGTCTTCAAATAACCCGCAATGTGTCGGTAAGCCATAGCTGACGGACCAATCAATCAATCCAATCCAGTAAATTGTTTAAAGATTAAGAAAGCATTTTCAGCGAAACTTTTCAATAAATTCAAAAATACCTATCGACAAAAAGTGTATATAATAGAAACATTTAAAATATTTACCTTTTAATTTTCTTCTAGTTGAAAAATCCAACTTCTTCGGAAGGTCCATTGTTAAAATCACTGAAGAAGGATTGTTTAATAAAAATGGATATTGGAATTAATCTTTTGATCTGGAAAGAAACCGATTTTCAATTTCGACTTAAAAGGACGAACATTTTTAGCTAATTAATAAACAAATCAAATATATATAAAAAAATGGATCAAATAATTTCGATATTTTATAATTGACGGAATAATAATAATAATAATATGTTGTAACTATTCGATTAAATAAATATTTATGAAAATCGAAAAGATCTTTTTGCCTATTCGTACGAGTTGTGTTCATGCGTGCATAAATTAAATTATGTATGATTCGTTATATCGCTTAACTTTTTTGGAACGTTAGTAGAATAACCCAGAACACATAGTGGAGATAAACCGGATATAATATGAGATCAGTAATTACATAAAAAGAGAAGGAGGCATAATACAAGAATGTGCCCCCCCCCGGATTGATGTAAACTTTAGAGTTAGACGATGCTTAGGCCCTTCCTGTGTACATTGTTCCGCAGTCTTAACAACATAAGGTATGTAGATGAATCTATGTTAATAGCAAAGGCGGAAATTTAGCTACAAAAACTACTACAAAAGTCAGTAAAGAAAATCTAGAAGAAAGGAGTGAACATCAATTGTAGAAGACGGAATCTATTTCACAGCGGTTGGAAAATACGACATTGAAATCAGAAAACGCATTTGTGTCGCAATAGATATTTCCTAAACGCTAAATGATTTATCAAGAGTGCTGAAAATTTCATTAACAACAAAGAACAGATATCCTAAGTCTACTGTAATATCTATCTTCCGACATTGCTGGCAATAATAAACTTCATACAATGTAGAACAGATATCAGGTAACAGAAATATCGTTTTACAGAAATATGCAGAGAATAAATTTGAGAAAATGTAAATCATAAAGGATAGTTATTCCTCGAATCAAAGAAAGTTTAAATTTCTCGGAAACATAACTAGGAAATATGGCTTGTATAATTTGATAGTCACAGGATATATTAGAGGCAACTTGAAATAACCTAGATAACAACATTCTGTAAATTGTCGGGAGAACATGTATAAAAAAGACAACATTACTTAAGTCAGTTATATCCTCATAAATTGCACTTCATACGTCCTTTTACGCTCATTTAATAATCATCTTTCTTGCGACGACTTTTAGCCTTGCATTGAGCAACATACGTAAAACTTCCGAAATGAGATAAATTGTGGTTTATACCAAGTGTTATCCGGATAAGAAAAACTAATAACAAAAATAAATTATGCATCCGTCTTTCAAATGTTATGGCTGCCATATATGGTACGATGTACCTGCTATTTACTTGTAGCTCTTTGATAAGATCCAATGAAGAATCAGCAACATTATTAACCCTGGCCTGGAGGCTCGATTTCTTTCACTTGCCTACCATATTAAGTTTGGCTCTCTGTTTCTTTTTTTTAAATGAATACTTTCGTGGCAATTGTTCGGATTTTCTATTCACTATCGCATCAATACTTTATGAATTGAGGCTCACTACTAGACTGGCGGCGAAATTTCATCAAATTCCGTTTGAGCTGTCTAGATATAGCCTTATCTTATCTATGCTAAGAGTTAATTTTCGCAAACTTCACGATTATGGGACTCCCTTCCTGCTCCATGCTTTCCAGCAACTTTAATGTGCAAACATTTAAATGCAAAGTCAATCGCTCTCTACCGTCCTCCTGATTACTCATTTCTGCTTCCGCTCTTTACTAATGTTTCTATAACTAATGCCTCCACACACTATAACCCATTGCGTTTTAGTGGCTGTCCAGTCATACTTGGGGTGATATCGAATTAAAATACAGAGAGAAGGGGTTAACTGACGTAATGTTGATTATATAAAAAACGCAGTACCCTATTTTGTATGTGGCTTCATACAGACAAATCTCTCAGATTAGGCATGTTAAAAATTGTTAACTACATTTCATTGGGAAGAAGGACATGGAATCTAGACATCATATTATTTGAAGAAAATCACCAAGTTCAGAAAATACGGTAATTATTATTAGATAGAATATTTCGGAGTCGAAGAAGATACTTACTAGAGAAATACGGGAGGAATTAGAATGAGAGTAGTAAGTTGCATCTTAGATGTAAATGTCTTTGTCTTTGACGCTGAATATTTGCCAGGGAAATATCGATATAATAAATAATCAATAATAATAAAAAAAAGCAATATGAATCTCCCGATAAAAACGAAACCAGTAATAAAGTATTAGCGGTAAACTTGTAGTAGTGTGTACGACTGTGAAACCCAACTGCCCAGAACTCAAGTCCAGTGATGAATTTCAAGGATGTATTTACGTCTGCTCAGCTTAATCGAATAATAAAATTTACAGAGATTAAATGTCTGACATGAAAGCTCCACTCGATTAGAGAGCTAATATTCTGAAGCAGATTGTTGATGAGAAAATACATAATTTGCAGGTAGGTTAAGAAATATGTGGTTATTTTGTTACCTGAGTTTAGATTTGTTTATAGTCGAAGTTGAGTGTTTCCAAACAATGCCACGTTGAAGCAACTCAGCTAGATGATGAAATTTATTGCTAGACCATCACCTGGAAGACTGGTTTCCTATTTGGTATACTGCTGCTCTTATGGAAATACATGACTGCCCACGTACTGAAACGACACGGTCATCAAGTAAGAAGTTTCCACTTCATATAGAAATATCATATTTTTGATGACATTACACTACCGGGAAACCACTCTTGTTCTGTCTGAGTAGAGACAATAAGTGTAATATCAGATGAATCGTGTGAGTCCGGAGCAAAGATGCTATGGAAAGGAATTCATCACACACACACACACACACACATATATATATATATATATATATATATATATATATATATAGAGAGAGAGAGAGAGAGAGAGAGAGATTGATTTAATGTGTGTATTTCGTCTGATATTACATAAATCATATAAGATTCAGATAGGAAAGAGGAAACAAGTACTTGCGAATAAATGATTTAAAAATTTCATTTGTTCATTTAATAGGTAATATACTAACACAGCAAATATAAATATATCAGAGCAAGAACAGTTGATTTGAAATTCAGTACTGATTGTTTTAAATCACAATTAAAGGTAGTGGCATTTTCTAAGAAAATATTGTATTATCTCTCTCTCTCTGCCCTATATATATATATATATATATATATATATATATATATATATATATATATAT
>CAHIKZ030000278.1:317500-340000 GCA_903632075.3 Acanthosepion pharaonis
ATTTTTTTATCTTTGTCTCTGTCTGCCTGTTTTTCTGTCTCTCTGTCTGTATGTCTGTCTGTCTGTCTCTCACTCTCTCTCTCTACACACACACACACACACACACACACATATATATATATATATATATATATATATATCGACGGTAAAGTGGCAAAGTTGATGAAAATGGCACAGACTATGTGTGGTCAACCCCAGAGACCACACGGTGGAATAAACGGATTATCATTACAACGGATTTCAATGGTTAAACCAATGGATTAACGGATCTACGTATAAGGGACATGCTACAGATGCTGCCACACAAATTTGTAAAAGATACAGTGGCAATCCGTTGCAGATACATAACTGGATTCTGCATGTCTCATTTCATATGGATTCAGATTGTTGTCAGGGGAAACAAATGTGTTGGTCACTTCGTGGCAAATTTATAACCATATTAAAATGAATTCAGGCTATCGGCATTTTTTTATACTTTGATAGTCTTTCAGCTTCAAACAAATATAGCCAGGCCAAACACCGATAGGAGACAGGAGTAGGTTTTGGTGAAAGTGGAAGCTTATACAACTGAACCTGAATGTTGGCGGTTGATTAATGGACACCATAATCATAATGGAAGCATCAGCTTAGAAGAAATTTCAAATTTGGATACGAAATAAAGACAAGTGTCACAGAGATGATGATGAAATATATTTGGCAGCATGGCCTACAATCAAGTAGTTTTGATGAGCGCGGAACCACCTATTAATTGCTATGGTAGCACGTTATATTCTAAACTATGGGGGAATATTTAACCGCCAAACCTGTATCAAACAACATGCGAGTATAAGATATAATTTCATTTTAAAAATAACATCAGTATATTTTCATAGTAAAAAAAAAATTACAAGGAATACATTTTTGTAAAAAAAATTACTAATGGCTCAAAGAAAATTAAATTCCGGCATTAAATAAACCATAAGGAGTTGATATGCCCCTATAACATATATATATATATATATATATATATATATATATAGCTAAGTAATTCATCGAGTCTGAAAGAAACCTGAACACAATGCAGAAAGCACAGGACGGCAGTCGCGTCGTATATTTGGGACTCATTAGCAGTACGAATCCACTATCGAGAAATGAAACCCTGACTATTAGGTTGTCATGCAAACGTCATGCCAACTGTTCCAACGTGCCTCGGTGACGAGGAGGTAGCAAATCAGACCCAATGTAGCGCCGCTCGCTCACATATTCCGTGATGGAACTCAACTGAGGTTCTAACCATAGGACTGTGCTCCGAGGATTCTCGACTACTATCACCAAGCCGCTGAAACTTGAGCATTAGAAGCCGGTTCAAGCAATGATATACAAGTGATAGAAATTATTAGGAGGATTTGATAATTAAAATTAATTATTTATATATATATATATATATATATATATATATATATATATATATATATATATATATATATATATATATATAAACCAAGTAAACAAGCAGTAAAATATTTGTTCAGATCGTACGCATAGAAGTGCTCAATAATACGTTGGGTGATCAGACTTGTAGTGCTGTTTAATATTAAAACGCCATATCTTTACTTAATAGCATTTTTTTCTGTTTTTCGTTCAGAATATTATATTTTCCATCATTCATACCTGAGCTAACGCTTTGCTATGCGTCCGTAAATAATTCTTAAGACTTTTACAACCTCTCTTACACATGTGGCAAACATAAAGGTTGTCTATGTTAACTATGTTGGAAATTTGCCTGTGACTATGTACAATCATGTCATATTTGAATTCACAAATGAGTTTCAAACTTCGTCATAAAAAAGGTAGAAGGAAACTGCAGATGTTTCTGGTAGGTTCTATTTACCTGTAGCTTACACCTGACCACTCTAGTGTGATTACACCTGACTGGCTAAACAAGCCTCTGAGTCATTTCCACAAATACAGCAACTCTGCTCGTGTACTAATAGCTCGGAGACAGATTCTATTTCTGAATTTTTAATGGCGTGCATACTGTTGGTATACTCAATTATATTCTGTCCAAAATCGATGCAGCATTTCTCAATCAACCTTCTCAAATTAGTTATATCCAAAGAAACATTTCCCAATTTTCAACAAGAAAAGTCAAGGGTCGTTACGTCACATTTAACTTCATCCTTTTGGGGCTCAGGTGAGGGTCGAGTATATATATATATATATATATATATATATATATATATATATATATATATATATATATATATATATATATAAACAAATTATACAACGAATTAAGTAGCTATGTTAATGTGATTAATGGCAAAGTCCCTACGCTCACAGAACTTAATGAGGCATTAACTTATTATAAATTCCTTGAATAATATGTTCCTTATATTCAAGTTGTTTTCAGATGGGAGACACATGCCAAATACTTTCCACAATTTCAAATTGTCATTCTCAGCGCAAATACTAAAATGAACTTTCTAAATCATTATGTAATTTGACTCAAATTACAGTGTCTTTAAATTTTGAGTCAAGTCACCACACTTTGTTAACGAGATTCCGCTCCTTGAGAATTAGTTTTCTGTTATTATCGAACTGTTATGTAGCACCTGTTCTCACATATCGCAGAGAATACTGGACAATTGCTTCACACATTAAGAAGAGTCATTTGAGCAACGACGAAGTTCTAAAAACTAAGGCAATAAAAACCATGCACACTTAACATCAGAGACTGTTTAGATTTCTGAAACAACTAATGAGAAAAGACGGCTTATAAAATGTGATACTCACAGAACTTATTGAAGGTAAGAGAAACTGCCTGCACAATAGACTTAGTGAGCTTGAGAGAATGGATGCCGCGGCAGGCTATGGGAGAGGGGGCAAAATAATAAAAGTTATTAATTGTTACAAGAAATAGAAAATTGTAGAGAGCCACGACCGTCAACGGCCTGAAGGGACAAGGCACAGAGAAGAAGAAGAATTGTTCGATATTCCTTTGGCGCCCAACTTCATTATTCTTGTATTATAAATCTACGAAAATATATCAGTCATCCTATAACACGTATTTAAGCGTTACTTCGATCAATTACCTTGTCTTCAACAGAGGATATTGAAATACATTTAACTTTTGCTCTAATTACTGACTAAGTACTTGCAGTTTTAGATTAGACACTTCGTCTAAATTTTCTAATATTCTATCAACTTTCGCAATAAACAACGCTTCCTTTGGGGCAGCTAAACGCAATAAACCCTTTTTCAGTTTTCTGTCGTATGTAAATCGAACGCACACACACAAACACACAAATATATATACATACATACATATATATGTGTGTGTGCGTGTGTGTAAAACGCATATATATGTGTGTTTATGTGTACGCTTACTGAATAGAACTGCCAATTGTATTCACGAAAACATTAATCATTTAAGTTTATGTACCATCAAATAATTAATTCTTTATTTTCTATTGTATTTCAGCTTTGCGATTCGCCTGATTTATTTCTCTAGAGGAAAATATATCAAATAACATGAATGAATCTAGTTCCCGTCGGTTAACATTGATTACGAATTTGAAAAAAAAAAACGAGAAATAAAATCTTAATGAAAACTTGCGTGCGATTTAGGGGCCTCAACACTTGTGATTGATGATCGAAGTTTTCAAAAATTTTATGTTGCAGAATGTTTTCTTTGCTTTGACGGTTTACTGCATGAAAAATCACTTAGATCTAGCCAGTATATAGTTTCCCATAAATGAAGGCACTTTTCATTTCAAGAAATGTTGCAGTCTATTAAATGTCAAAGAAGCAGCAGAATTTTTTTTCAAACAGAAAGCTTCTGTGTATATGATTGACCGGACATCTAAGCAAAGACGAAGTTTTAAAGAAAATGGGAAAAAAAGCATACTTATAATTAACATTGAGAAGAGGCAGTTGAAATATCCAGATAACATAATGAGGAAAGAGAACTTAGAAAATATGGTACTCAGAAGATACTTTAACGACAAGAGGTACAGAGCAAAAACAATGCCTAATCTAGTTAGTCAGCTTAGGCAAATTGATGGTGGAACAAATTTTAGGAGAGATAAAAAAAGAGAAAATTTATTAAGAGCTACAAATGACTAAAAATGTGGAGAGCCATGATTACCAACGTCTAGAAAAAACATTTGAAATTGGTGAAATGATAATAATGACAACAACAACAACAATAATGATAATAAAAATAATAACAGAACAGCATCTAACAATGTCTCAGAAATGGAAATGGAAATTCCCAAGAAATGACAAATTATCCAACTTCTGGCTCTATCACCTGGCATCAATACATGAAACACTTGAACAAAATTTACCAATGCTAGTTAATAATGATATAAAAAATTATACTCTAATAACATGTCTAACCGCAATGTAGTAGTTAATCACATCTGTCTTGTGGAACTATACTATTTTTTCGATTAAAACTACATTTTCTGGAAGAGAATTGATGTGGAACCGGTTCAATGGTCGCAATGATCAACAACTAATCAATGCAATTTTCATGGAAATTTATGGGAAAATTGTAAACAACTAAGCAACGCTTTGATAGATTAGCGTAAAGCATTTCCTTGAGGATGTGGAAATATACAAAGTGTTCTTCGGTGAGAGTAAATTTCCTTGAATATAGCATGAAACTTTGGAAAATCATATTAGGCCGAAATCACACCAAAGTTATTGCCACTTTCATTTTTTGATTATCCGACGAGGAAGCTTTTAAGGAAACTTCATGTGGCTCCATCCGCTCCGTCTGCGCTTAATCCATTTTCGCCTGAACGAAACAGTAATAAGTATGAATAAATAAGGAGAAAGAAAATATTTAAACAGCTATTCTACGTGGATGATATCATAATCATTACCAGTTGAAGTTATCCCCAATATTGTAAAATGTTTCAGTGATGATATCAGTTGGGATATCAGATAAGAAAATTTGTGAAAAAGTAGCATTCAAGAAAGACAGATTTGCATAAATGCATTCAATAGATCTAGATTTTTTTCACAAAGGTTAGAGAACAAGAATAAGTATGAGCTATACATATGTAGGAGTCAGCGAATGAGATGGAATACAGCATATGCAAATGAATGAGAACGTAAGGAAATAATAATACAGGCGTCTTCGTCTGGTATTAAATACCGAGCAGAATTTAAAAAAACAGATCATCAGCCATAAACACTTTGGCTGTCCCTGTGGCGCAATACGGTTTCAATATCCTTAATTGCTCCATAGCTGATATTAAGTGAATGGATGTCAAAACGAGAAAGTTTCAGGTTGCCATCGCATGCATCATCCTAAGACTGTTGTTGAGCATAGGCATATGCTCAGATCCGAAAGAGGCATAGGATTAGTTAAACTGGAAGTGTCTTAAAAATGGCAACAATCTTCAAAGATACCTGGAAACTACAGACAACTGGATGGTGATCTGTGTCATAAAGCATGAAAGAAATAAGATTTTATTCAGTAATAAAGGAAGCTAACATTTCCAAAAAGAAATTTCAAGCAGGTGAAGAAGTGTAAGTATATCATAATACACCTAATCGGGTGGTAAGGAACTTAAAAAAAATAAATCCAAAGCAAAAATCAATGTACCACATACAAAAACAATGGCAAGATAAGCCACTTCATGCTCGATACACTGTCCGTACTAGACGAGATTATGTAGGCAAACACCGTACCCATCATTGGTTGCGTAGTGCAGGGTTAAAACTGAAATCGAAGTTTGTATTCTTATTTTTAAATGTGACACAGAGACATAAATAATTCCATTTGTAGTTAGAGCTCTCGGGTTGAGAGGAAAATATTCCAATAGACTCATTGAAGTGATTCCATATAAAGCATTCCTTAAAAAATAATTTTATTCAGATGTACAGCTCACATATTGCGAAGAGGTTTATTTATATAAACTAAGTGTGATCTTGCGAGCAACTTGAACGAGTTCAGAAAAAAATGTTGAAGAAACAGCCTGCATTAGTAAACAGAAAAGAAGTTTTGTTTCTCCAGGACAATGCTCGCCCACACGTTGCAAAAATGACCCTTGCCAAGATAGCAGTGTAAAAGTGGAAGGTTATGCTTCCTCCACCGTATTCACCAGACTTCTACCCAAAACATTTTCACTAGTTTTCAGGCTTAGATAATCATATGAAGAACAAGACATTTAATAATGAAGATGATTTGAAAATGGAAGTGCATAACTTTTTTCCAAAGTAAAACTAAGGCCATTTAAAAAAAAAATGGCATTACTAATTTGTTGAACCGTTGGGAGGTTATAAAATGTGCTGGTTTATATTTTGATGAATAAATAAATTTAAGATTTTAAATGTGCATCTTTAATTTCCTTTATAAAAATCGGCAAAAACTTTTGGGGGCACCTGATATTTTTGTTTTGATTTTGTTTTTTAAACAATTAGGAAAAAAGATCATGAAGCCATTTCTGACCTTAGGGTGGAAACAGGTATAAAACAGAAATCCATGTAAATACTACTACTACTACTACTACTACTAGTAGTAGTAGTAGTAGTAATAATAATAATAATAATAATAATAATATTTTAAATGCCTGTGTATTTTCAAACGATATCAAATATGATTTCAACGAAAAGAAAAATAATTAAATTTTATTGTTAATTTCCGAGAAAGTTATATTTCCCTATGTTGGATAATTCACGAAAACTATATTCCGAGGAAAATGTGCCGTGCATAGGATACTTTAGTGTTATTTCAGTGATTGCATAATACAGAATACGAAAACTTCACTTCCTGTAATATCACAAATTTAGCAGATATAATATTTACTTTTGAAACGCTATCTTTGACGAGGTGAGAACTTCCCACCACCAGCAAATGACCACCTATAATGTGAAACTTAAAATATATTAAATAATTTCAATATTTTCTTCGGGAAATAACACAATACATGATTATTTACCCCGGTCTCTGTTTTGGTAAACCCACTTACAGTATAATGAAATCTTGCTCCACTCATAGATATAAACTGCGAGAGTCGGATACCGGTGCAAGAGAGTGGGAAGTCGAGTGGAGTAGTGGACGCACAGCTAATCTACTTATTATTAACACTATAGTTTTGTATATATCGTCAATATACTTTTTCAACATACCTTCGTTTCCGTGTCTTTCTTTCTGGCCCCTAAACAGGCCACAAAATTCTCCCCCACCCCGATACGAGATGCGAAACGAAGTCGGGTTCAAACTGGAGAAACCGAACGCGTATACTTGGGTCACAGACAAAAGTTGCCCTACTCCTGAAAATCGCCGGTTGCAGTGGCATCGGTATGACTACCGACCTCTCCGATATAGTGCCATGTGGCAGTGCAGCCAGGGGTAGATTTTGTCCGGGACAGGGTACCTAAAAGTTTTTTTTTTTCCAGTTGCGTCTCTGTAAGCAGACAGAGCTCCAACTGAGTCGCAGTCTAGCCGAAGACAAAGAAAACGCAACAGAGAGATAATAATCATTCCCCTGCATGGGCCACAGAATAATCAAACAAGAGAGCCAGGCGTATAAAATCAACAAAATAAATAGGAGCAAGATTCTCCGACGTAGCGGAAACTCATCAATTGGTAAATAAAACGAAGTATACTTTGCTTGGCCTCATCAAGACGTGTACAGAAAGTATTCGGCAGACATTCAACAGAAACTTCGATTAATTATCTAGAGAATTCATTAAATTGAATTATTGCAACCACAAGAGTAATTGCCTCTATTTTGCAAATAGGGTATATTAAGTTTTTCGTTGATCAATACTCCAAATATATGCAACGTCGTTCTATTGCAGAATAATATTTTCGACACATTGATTTTTTAATGTACATGGGCAGCCATACGTTTTCTCCGAGAACAAGTACCACTGTAAATATTTTAGGCAGATTTTGGCCATCATATGTTATATAAGAGACATATTTTATTTACACACTTGATGAATATTTTCATGTTTATATTTTCATTGTTTTCATAAAAATAAACAATAATATGCTAATCCATTTTATGTATGCATATATTTACATGCATATATACATCACTTTAAAATTTTATCTTTAGTGGATAAATATGAATATTTTAGATATCTTCACTAAAGAAAAAGATGCGTACTCCGGCAGGATTTGAACCGCCCTTTGATCCGTTCAGGTTTTAATGGACTATGCACGGACTTAACACACTCTTAAATATAAACTACTTAAGGTGTGGGTCTACGAAATATAATTTTTATAGTGATAAAAAATCTGGCAGATTAATAAATACACACACAGATACTAGCACACACACACACACACACACACACACATATATATATATATATATATATATATGTACATATATATATATATATATATATATAGATACATACGTACTTACACACACACGCATATATATAAAACATACGTACACACACACACACACACACATATATATATATATATATATATGTGTGTGTGTGTATGTGTGTATCGCACGCTCAAAACATATATTCAACTCAATAAATAGCATAATGAAAAAAAAGCTTATAAACATCTATCGTTCTGCACATATTTTGCCTTAGTGTTTGCCTATGTATTGGAAAAACTGCGCTTGAAGATGACAATTTGAAATTGTCGAAAGTACTTTGCAAGTGTCTTCCTTATGACAACTAACTCGAATATAAGGATTTTATTATTTAAGCATACTAGCATCATGAAATTATACTAGCGTTACGAAACAATTAATACTCGCACCTCAGAGCCCAATCAAGTAAAAAAACACATATAGACACAATATCAAAAATAAGGAAGACAAATTTTAACAGCGGATAACAATATATGCTTGAATCAGGAAATGTCACTCTGTAAGACGAAATATTTTGCTGTATCTGTATGCAATTTTTCTGCGTTTAATATTCTTAATTCTGTGGTAGTTTCTTAGCAGTCCTCCCTTTCGTTAATCACTGTTTGCATATTTAATTTTCTTTGATCTGGATTGCGAACAACACACTGCAGTTTTTTTTTTCTTTCTTTGATATATTTTTCGATTCACCAGTTTAAGGGTAGTAAAAATTTTTCGAATTCTGTCGCTATGTCGCCTTGTTTAGTATATTTTTTATATATTGTGTAAATGTATAATTTTAGATTGTACGTTTTAAAATCAATATTATTTAATTATTATTTTATTATTATATTGTTAGGGAAACATTTATCTTTACGTGAAATATTACTTCGCTAGCCTTGAATGAGTAGTAAATGTACTTTTCAAATGATTTAGCCTTAAAAGTGAATAGACTCACTGTCCCCAGGAAAAATACTAGAGACGTTGTGGAGTTAACTTCAATAACTTACATTCGAGTAACCGCTACTATGAGACGCTCTCCGGACTATAAATATTGTGCGATATTTTTTCTCATTCTCTTCTTACAAATTTCTCTTACACGCCAATTTATACATCTCTCGTGGAAAGTGCGTTTTCCATTGAAAAACTTAGGAACATAGCAACACACACATCTCCTGAACGCACTTCCACACACCACACATCTTTTGAAGTATAAATGATTTGACATTCTTTTTAGTACACACATAATTGTCTTTCATTCTTGTATAATTTTCTTGTTTTACATTATCATTTCTTTGTACATATATCTGTTCTTTGTATTTTACTATGGCGGGCACACGTGCAAGTTCTCCATTTTGTTTTGGCTATTCCAGGGTTATACGTGTTTTTCTTTCCCCAACACAAACACCAGATGTAAATAACTGACAACGTTACTGTGCAAAATGTAACAACTTTTAAACATATCCAGTCTCGTATAAATGTGAGCGCTGTAAACACTCCGTAAAATAATAATGATCATAATATGTTGAAGTAGTATTATCGCTAGCAGCATCAACAGCAGCAGCAGTATGGGGTGCGGCAGGAGTAGGTGAGAATAAAAGAATATCAAAGGGATGTATTCAGGGTTAATAGGCAAACACATTGCTTGGTATATACCCATTACACCGATGGAATTGAAATAAACTTAATGACGTAATTAAGCAAATAATGAGGCTAGTTATATATAGACTATATTACTTGCAAAGATATTGTAAACCTTAAAAACAAATTAATATCAATTATCTCTAAATATTTGATAGATTTTTTTTTATTATTATTATTATTATTATTATTATTATTTAAATTGTGTTCTGTTGTAAACACTTTTCCTTCAGGGTCCGAAACAATCACGTACGATCTGAGATGGCTTCATGACATCTCCCACTGATCACATTTGTAAAAAGAACTAAATAAAAAAATAAGATAACACATACTTTAAAAAGATAAAACTCTTCATAATGAGTGAGCTGTAATTGTGAGCACAATGTTTTGGATTTCTATTAAGCATGAGCTAACAGGAATGTATTAAATGAGTGTATCGTAAATTTTTCCAATCAATCCGAGGACACCAAGTACAACTGAAATTATTGTTGTTTTCATGTGTCAGATTCTTGAGAATTTCACTTCAAAATTCATCTTTTGACCTTTCTTTGAAGACCTCCCAGGATACCTTACAATCTGCAGGGACTTCCATGTCAATTACAAAGAATATTCTGTTCTTATGTCCTTTGATCACGATATCTGCGCGATTAGCTTTGATTGTCCTGACTGTGTGTTTTGTAAAATACAATAATAATTTATTAATAATAACAAAAAATACTAATGATAATAACAATTATTATTATTATTATTATTAGCAGTAGAGCCCGGCGTTGCCCGGGGATGTAACAGTAAGAGATAGATCAAGTATCGACCATCATAAAGACTGAAAAATAAAATTGACAAAGATTATTATTTAAGCTTGACGGACACGCATGTCTTAATTAGTTTGTTTTGTTTTGTTTTTTTACGAATTGATCAAAACTAAACTCAAGCAAAAATATTGTTTACAATCGTTATGAGTCTATCGATTGATGAATAGAATTTTATTATAAAAAATTGTCTTGTAAATGGAATTTTTAAAGCATTCTGAATGTAAAAATAGAAAAAAATGTGCAAGACAATAAGAAACACTACCTGCAAAAAAAAGTGAAGTTTTGAAAAGTTGAAATCGGTTAAAAAATGTATGTAGCCTTTCTCTGTAATCTTTTACAATTTATAATTTTTACTTATTGAATACAGTAAAAAAAATGCATATTTTGCTTGTGATGATTCATAATTAGAATTCTGATTTGAATATATTTTCCACACGTTGTTTCTAATAGAAAAAATATTAACTTTATTTGGGTTTATTAATTTATTACAAGTACTGTATTCTTTCCTTAATAATTATCATCTTCGAATATTGTTGTTTTTTGTCTATCAGATTTCTTACGTCGGCATTTTTAAATTATTTCTTAATACTTTCTTTTAAATATTGAATTAATTTCAAATAGAACCAATGCCTTATTGATCTGCCTTGTAACACATTGCAAAGGGAATTGTAAAAACGGCCCTAAAGTACGTGGAATTATCTTTCCCTAAAGATAAAGAATTATCCGATTTTTCGATTCGTACAATCAGTAGAGATAGCTAGATTATTGTTTAGGTTGACGGACACGAATGTCTTAGTTTTTTGTTTTTTTTTACGAATTGGTCAAACGCAAACTCAAACAAAAACATTGTTTTCAATCGTTATGATGAGTCCCCCGGTTGAATAGAATTAGATTAGAATTTTATTATAAACAATTGTCTTGTAAATGGAATTTTTTAAGCATTCTGAATATATAAATAAAGAAAAAAGTGTGCAAGACAATAAGAAACACTACCTGCCAAAAAAAAGTGGATGTTTGTTTTATCGGCTGAAAAATGTAAGAAATCCGATCCCATATATAAAGGAACACACACACACAAACCACCTAAGTTTTTAACCAGATGTGAGTTGTCCCCCTTTCATTGTCACGATGTGTCTTAATCGTGTTTTCAAATTGATTTTGTTAAAAAACAATTGTGTTTTTCCCATTTTCGGCGCCGTTAGAACCACCACAAGGTAATACTATGTAGTCCTGTGAAGTTTTATTGAAATCGGCTAAAAAAATGTAGGAAATCCGATCCAATATATAAACGTTACAGATATATACACACACACACACACACACACATACACAATCTGCGTTTTATAATAAGTAAGATTATTATTATTATTATTATTATTATTATTAATAGTCGTAGTAGTAATATTAGTAGTAGTATTTTTGTATGGTATGTTTGCATCTTTCTTTCCTGTAGATCGCGGTCCAAACTTTGGTCCTCAGTTCCTGTAGTATAATTGTCATCATTTATTTGACAGCACTTTTCTTAGTATATGGGATATTCCTCGTGGGGCGATCTTCTGGGCAACTTCTATGTTGATGTTACCTTGGACACTATCAGTAAAAGTGTCCATTCCTTTTCTCACGAAAGCCAGAACTTCGATAACTATTGGTACATTCCCACTTTTCCTTCATCACATTCCGTTAATCTCGATCACCAGGTCCTTGTATTTGGACAATTTCTCAATAATTTTCATGACGCTGTTTCTCTAAGATGCTGCTGCTATGTCAATAATCATACACTTCCTGAATTTCTTGTCTTTTATTATATTATCAGATCTGTTGGATTTTAATTCCCTGTCCGTTTGAATTGATAGTTACATCGGTATTTTGCGTAATTGTGTCTGGTAGGTTCTCATAGCATCTCTCGGTGCTTTTCATTTTGATCTTCTTGCATATCTTCCAGTGCACATATGTCACTATCTTGTTATATACTCATGTCTTAATGTAACGCATTTCTTTAGATTTCGAGAACATTGTATTGTGAGAGTTTTTGAACATATTTATAAACAGATTAAAATCTGCAAACTAAGAACACACACATTTTATATAGAAGTAGTCTTTCGTATGTTGTAGTCTGTACTTGGGAGTACAAATTTATTATTATTATTATTATTATTATTAATATATATATATATATATATATATATATATATATATATATATATATATATACAGAAACTCGTTCAATTTATCATTCAGAAATTATATCACATACATGCACATCTCATTGTCTCTATCTCTCTTTATATATATATATATATATATATATATATATATATATATATATATATATATATATATGTGTGTGTGTGTGTGTGTGTGTGTGTGTGTGTGTGTGTGGGAGAGAGAGTGATAAAGTGGGATATAGATAGATATATCGATAGATAGATAGATAATAAGAGAGAAAAAGAGTGGTTCTTTACATGGTAATATCGAACAATATACATATTTCTCAGTTTCAGATTTTTTTAAGCGTTTCACCCAAGCAAGTGGGGAGGCCACTAGGACGCAAGTGGTTAGAGAAGATATGGAGCAAGATCAGATAGGAGTGATAGAGGAAAGGATGAGGAGAAGGATAGTGGATAAATCAAGGCAACAGGAGATGTCGATTGACATTACATTTGAATGGTTGGAGATTATAGCTCTCATAGAAACTGGAATAGGGAAGGGAGTTCTACAGGCGAGAGGTGCGAGACATGAAGCTATTGGAGTAGAAGAGACGGCTACATTTAGGAGTTTCGACAGTTAAAGGGTAAGAGCAGGATGCCAGCCTCGTAGGGCGCTTGAATTCATAAAGTCTGAGAACCATCGAATGCAGCTCCTCGGAGCATTTACCATGAAAGTATTTGTAAAAAAGACAGAGAGAGGAGACGGCGCGTCTGTGAGAGAACGACTGTAGACGAGATGCCAGAACAGGGTCAATTATATTGCCTCTCTAGCTTATCAAGAACCCCGAGGCAAACAGAAGGGGCTTCAAACCATTCATGGCAGCAATACTCCATGCTAGGGCGAATTGTTGATTTGTAGATCTGAAGGATCGAATCCGGGGAGACACATTTCCTAGCGCGGCACAGGGAGCCTACTTTCCTTGCGGTAGACGAAGCAATTGACTCAATGTATTTGTTCCATCTCAGGTCTGCACCCAACGTGTGGCCGAACAGTCGTAGAAAGGGGCTCTCGAGAAGTTGAGCGTCAGACATTCTAATGGAGGGCAGAGAAGGATCTCTGTAGTGAGTAATAGAGAGCAGTTTTGTTTTTGAGGCATTAAATTGGCCAGCCAATTCCTGCCCCAGTTCACAACCGATTGGAGGTCCTTTTCGAGACGAACGGCCAGGTTAGTTTTGTCAGCGAGACTAGATTTGTTTTTGCAGCAAGAGTAAATTGTTGTGTCATCCGCGTAGATGCCAACTTGGGAAGTTATGGCGTCAGAAATGTCATTTATGTAGATAAGGAATAGAGTGGGCCTAGGATGGAGCCTTGAGGGACACCTGAGTTCGAGGGAGAGAGAGTCCGTTGAGAACGACCTTCAATTCACGGTTCGACAGGAATGATTTAAATTAATGTTCACATGTTTCATTATATTTTAAGTCGTTCTCTAAATATATATGTGTTCCCTGTAATTATTTGGAAGTAAAATAATCCTTAAAATTAAAACTGTATACATTACACCAAACATAAATTTTGAAATTTCTCAACGTTCTGCGGTAGAGATGAAATTGTTAGTCGTCCCATCTAGCAAATTCTATATCTATAATTCCCAATATCTGTATGCATGTATGTATGTATGTGTGTGTGTGTGTGTGTGTGTATTGTGTGTATGTGTGTGTGCGTGTGTGTGCGTGTGTGTGATCGGATGTTTTTTATGCATTTCCACAGTTTTCTTCCGATTTTAATGATACTTTTTGTTTGATAGATAATTCTTCAGTTCCGGTTTTGAGTCCAAATTTTTGGCGTCAATGATTCTCCATTACTCCATGTCCATTATAACTGTCAGCAACCTTTTACTATTTACTATCTGTTCTTGAATATATATATATATATATATATATATATATATATATATATATATATATATAAAGAAAACAGTAAGATATATTATAGATATTTTATTTTTACAAAATAGTGCTCAATGTAAATTTACAGAGCATTAATATTATAAATTAATTGATTTAAAATATGGTTTTTCCGCTGCACAGTTCTAACCATGCTTCAAAAATATTTGAAACATGGTTAGAACTGTGTAGCGGGAAAAAAAATATATTTAAATTAATTAATTATAATATATATATATATATATATATATATATATATATATATATATATATATTCATATTCTTTCTTTTAATAAAAATGAATAGCTTAAATTATTACAATATTGTTATTTATTATTATACAGTTAAATTTATTTAATTAATTATATCTATTTCTATAATTCTCAACATCTATTTATTTGTATGTGTGTCTGTAATCGGATGTTATATATGTATTTTCACAATTTTCATGCGATTTCGTTGATTTTCTTTTACTTTTATAGATATTCCTTCAGAGCCGGTTTTGAGTCTAAATTTTTGGCGACAATGGCTCTCCTCTACTTCCTGTCCATTATAAATCTAAGAAACTATCTTTCATAAAAAACTTCAATAAAATTAAACAGTTTAAATAATTATAATAATATTATTTATTATTATACAGTCCCCTTTTCAGGGCCACACCCAATACAAATTGTTAACCCCCCACCCTCATTTGGAGATGTGCCTCAGTTACAAAAAAATGTTATTACTAATATTGCTTTTCGAGTGGGCTGATTTGAAACTTAAACTGCTTCAACTGAACGACAAAAATTCCTAATAGTGAAAGACCCGGTCGAAGACGGGTTATACTGCTAGTCATTTTAGATAGGTTTTCGCTTTGAGTAGTACTTTGTCAGTGTAATTAAAGCTAAGTAAATCGCTGTCAGGTGTCTGTACACCGGTGGTAGACTAATTGAAACATAGAATGTAAACTTAAACGCACACTACATAAACTTTTATGTGTCGGGAGAATATCAACAAATAGATCCTGAGGTAAACGAAACTGTTAGTTTGGGCATCCATTCTCTGATTCCTGTTAAAAAAAGACATCGCATAGAATTAGTAAGGTAATTATCCGTTGGACACAATTGCAATTACAGCTTGTTCTTCATTAATGGAACAGCGAGGTCGAATAAAATGTTCCTTCTATTGTGGATGCTTCTAATCGATATCTTCAACTGAGACGCTATTGTCTGAAGAATATCCGGAGCTCATTTGTGCGTCTTTCCCGCCTTTTTCCTCCATTTTATTACTTAAGGAAGAAACCGGTAAATCATTGTTTATATTGTCGGTTTTTAATTGCATTTTATTTCCTGTAATGTTGGAGATATTGTTCCGTGATTGTCCTTGATGGTTAAAAATAAATCTGAAAAATAAAGATTGTAATCAGTCTAGTGCCCTTTCGCGTAATAAATTAAACGACGGTACAAGCATTGAAGTTTCGATGCCTTTCACCTTACGTTAAATTAAATTTTCAAGAAAAGATTCCAAAACACATTATCGATGAAGCATTAATTCTACTGAATGCAATGCCAGTCACATTGCAAAACATCGTCTTGATAGTATCTGTCTATATTTCTGAGATGAGGTAGTATGTACACTATTTCCATTATTCGGACTATTGTCCTCAACAAGGACACATGGCAGAGTTTATAAAAGCGTCTGTTAGGTCCAGTGACAGGACCCAATGAGCGTGAGTTCGATACATGTTTAAGGCAGTGGAGAACTTTTAAATTGGGAATTAACAGGAGATAACTGACATACATTAAACCTGGCACATGGATCTAGCACAGTCTACCCCATGTGGCGAAATAAAGGGTTCAGTTCGACATTCCAACCACCTGAAGAAGGCCGGAGCGTACAACGGCAGAAATGTAATAAATATGGCGACAAAGATGAGGACAATAGTCCGAATAATGTAAATAGTATATCGTCCTGCTATTATTTTCAATGCATGGAGCTGTATAAGATTATTTCTCTTCAATCATATAATTTCTTACGCAGAAAATAGAATTTAGGTATAACATTTAATTTATATTATAAAATATTTCACGTGGAATATAAATATACATAAATATACATAAATATATACATACACACACACACAGGGAGGCGCTCTATCTCTGATATAGAGCACTTTATCCCATGAATATAGCATATTTGAAGACTATATTTCTTCATTCATATATATATATATATATATATATATATATATATATATATCATTTCACAATCCTCACACTTGCTCCATATGTGGCCTCCTTTGTAACTCACTAGCGGGTCTTAAATGCCACTTAAGATTATAAACTTTAATAAGCTGCCAGATCTTCATACGTCGAAACCGACGGGATAGTCCATTATATATATATATATATATATATATATATATATATATATATATATATATAATTTATATGATTTTGTGTGTGAGGATGTATGTACATATATATATATATATATATATATATATATATATATATATATATATATACCTCGTTACTTTTAACGAAAACTTTCAGCGGTCTAATTTTTTTTTTTTTGTACTTAGCTTTCACCTTTAATTTTATGATGCTTTATGGGAAATATATTCTAAAGAAATTAAAATAAAACTGTTAAGAGTGACATTAAATTTCATATTTCTTAAGAAAGGTATCTAATTAATTTATAGGTACCTTTCTTATGAAATTTTATCAGAATTGTTCATAAAATACTATAATTTTATGTACATTTATTACATTTTACTGTTATTTGTATTTGCATTCATTTTATTATTAATTTTGATATTTCATTTATGGAAAAATGTCGTAACTGAGATTAATATAAAAATAAGATCATATAAATTTCATAGGATGATACTGATACCTGTAGGTACCCTTCTCAGTTGAAATTGAAAAATCAAATTAACTTCTCCACACGTATTTCGCAAAAGTAAAGGCCTTAATAGCGGAGAACAATGCTTAACTCAATAAACGCAACTTAAATATATTCTGGTTGGTCTTCCGTACTTTAAAATTACAGCTCGGTTATAAGCACAAAATTACATTTCTTAATTACTGTGGATCTTCTGATTAGTCAAAATGATACAATTTACAACGCGCTAAAAAATATCTATCTCATAAGGACACTTATGCAGCTTTTAACTAATTTTATAATATTTTAACAACTTAAATGTAAAATCTATTATAATTAATGAAATAACAAATAATTGTATTAAAAATTCATTTTTCATCGAAATTTTTTTTTTTTGCTTTCAGAAAATATTGTCCATATTCATAAAAACAACTAAAAGCAAATAAAAGCATTTGAAATTAAATAATATCTTTGTTTTATTGAGTTTTGTATGTTACAATTCAGAGCTGATTTTCAGGTACTGCGGATCCAATTAAAAACAAAAAAAAACATGATTTGCATTCCTCAAAGCCCTGTGCTTTTAATTATTGTAATCACTAAAACCGATGCGATCGAATTTCTAGCGTTTTCATAAAATTAGTTATGGGGGGGTAATAAACATTTAAAAAAAATATTTCTACCATGACTTTCATAAAAAAACATATTTATAATATTTTCGATCATCTGTGAATAGTTCCTGAAAGTTTCATTAACATCCGATAATTATTTCTATTTTTGCACGATTTTTCAAATTAATATGTGTCATACCAAAAAAAACGTGCTAAAAATTGTCTATGTTATTTACTAGTTCACTGATAGAAATAGAAACAAGGTTTTTTTAATCAAAATTTAGAATGATCTAAAAAGAAGGAAATTTTTTTTAAAATAATTAAAAAAAACTTTGGTCTTTCCTCTTAATAATAACATAAGCATTTAGACAATAAAATTTTGTTTTCGGCAAGGTTGGCGTCTTTTTCATCAAGCTATACTTTTTTGTTAGCGAATTCGTGGAGGAACCTACCCTAACCACAACAAATGAATGAAACCAGACATTCTATAGAGCAAAGTAACGGAACCTGTAAAGACATTTTTTTTTACCTTAACGACAAGAGACGAATGAAAACGGGCTCTCCGTAATAAAAAAAAAACAGAACCTGTAAAGACGTTTAGTTATACGCTAACCAAAATGGACAGGTGAAACCGAGAATTTCACAGAGCAAAATACACCGCAACTATAAGGAAGTTTATTTATACGATAGACACAAAGTTCAGGTGAAACCGGGCACTACAAAGAACAAATAAACGGAAATTGTAAAGACGTTTATCTATAACCTGAACACAACGGACAAGAAAGACTGGACAACGCTTAACAAATAACCTGAACATGTAACGAACTTTGGTTCTACCCTAAACACAATCGACAGAAGGAAACAGGCGCCTTTCAGTGCTAAGGAACCGGACCTATAACGCGTTTAATTTATACCGTTACCAGAACGGACATTACAAACCACGCACTACAAAGACACCGATTTAACTGATATATGCGAATATTAATAAAGAACAATTTAACTTGATTTTTTTCTTAGTTTTTTTTTACTGAATTATTGAAATTCCTATATGCAAATAAATTACTATTTAATAGTTTTTTTTTATTTCTGATGTGCTTGTGCGATATAATTTTCAAATACACAAATGTTATAACACGTAAGACAAACACACAAAAAGAAAGTAGTGATTTTTTTCCCAATAAAATCCCTCAGATAAGAAAAGATTTGTAACCGGACAACTCAAAATTTAAATAGAATTCACTTTTCTGCTACCTTCGTTGACGATTAAAATTACTTTCTGCAAAAGTAAAAATATTTAATATCTGAAAGGCTATGCATTTTGAATTGAAATTAGACACACTTTTCTGGATTGGGCTCCCCTGAAAATGGACTATGAAAGATCCTTCATAAAACCCTTGATTATTCTTTTAAAATCAAGTTCCTTTTTGGCTTATTTATGTATTTTCCTGCGAGACGAGACATACATGGAAATTTCCAAGACATGTGTTTCCTCAGCAGATTATCCTTCCCTTATAAGGACAGTCTGGAATTTTACTGGGGAATCAAGTATAACCTGAATTACCATGAGAACATGTTAAAATCAAATTTCAACAATCTTGGCATATTTTTGAATACCATTGTCAGATACAGATTCCCCAATGTGAATGGTAATGTTAGGTTTTTCATTAAAAAGAAACATTCAACATTCATTGATCGACCAGTTTGCACTGATGCCAGTTGAGATTTATAACATCTTCATTGTAAAAATATTTTTAAGTCTCTCAAGTCCCTTAGCTGTTATCACTCTTTTCATTATTGTAAGTTGTTTCCTTTTATTTATCGTGGTGTTGAATGCCAAAATCATGAATATGTCCTTTATCTTCTCTTCGATTTAAATGTGATATCAATTTTAGTTGCTGCTGTTGAAAGTCTGCAGATAATGTGGTGTTTTTTATCTGGCACTGTTCAAAATGTACAAAAATTCTCAGGACTCACTCTAATAACTTTCAACACAGAAATGTTTAAACTATATAAATCCGTTTATTCAAATCAATGGCGATATTATGACTTAAATCTTATTAGCACTATGAATCGCAGGGCAGAGAGACCTTTGTCGGTTTTTACAGATCTGGCTATACATAATCAAAATTATCTGACGTTACAAGATAATAAATGCAACACTAATTGAAGACTTTAAACAAAGTAACATATTCAATGCATTTAATCTGTAACGCGAAAAGTAAATAGTCCATAATCAAAATGTTAACTATCCCAAACACATTAAGAAAGGTTAGCAATAAACTCCACTTAAAATTATCAATAGATTGATAACAATAAATGTAATTGATAGACCTATTTTCTGCAATCATGTTTTACAATATTTATTTTTATAGATTACGATCTACAGTAACTCAGTAAGTTGAATAAATTCAGAAGATTTCTTGTTTTTGTGGAAACGGTAATAATTAAAATAACAAATATCATATTCAGAATTTAACTGACTCAAACGAAATATAATCACTTTTCCCTGAGACTTTTTACGTGATAACAAACTTTCAACCACAAGCAATCTTATTGCAAAAATAAACCCATAAAACATTCAAGATATTTAAGTTATTTGAATTTAAATATATTTCTCAATTCCTCTGTAAATAATATAATCGGAAAAAAAAGTACAATTGATTCTGAAATGTTTGCGTATATCTTATCGCACACGTTGAAATTCTTGACTATATTTTCAAGAGATGTGAGTTAATCAAGATGATCTATATCTATCGTATAATCTGATCCATACATTTTTTCCTTACGAACATATCTTGTTGAAACATAAGTTTCTGTATGATTCTCGATGTTAAGCAACGTCGACCCTGGTCAGTAACTAGATGTGTAAGCATCTAGAAATGTTAGGTGCTGTTATATTGTATGTGCGGATGGAGTAATGGATAATGGCTTAGGATTACTGATCGGAGATCCAAGTTCCAATTCCAATGGATTTGTTATAGTCACTTACTCGCAAAAAATCTTGGGAAAAGTAACAATAATCATCTTCTCTCCCGATATAAGGGTTAAATAAGATGACTTCTATAACAGAATCGTTCCTATCTAAAATATTCTTAGACTGTAAAAAATACTTTCTCGCTTTAAATAACCTGCAATTAGTTCATAAGACAGAGAAAAGGAACCAATCTATAATATTTTGATTCAAAAGCTTCGGATGAATGTGTATCAGCTCATGAAGAATAGGATAAGCCTCTGTCATGAAACTCTGTTAACAAAGATCAGGTCGTAGTTCTGGATATAACGACGTTTGCAAGAATGATCTGGAGTCCGTTTGAAAGGTTAAAACATCTAAGTGCATCTTCCCGTGCATTAACGAGGCCGTGAGTCGGTTAATGTCTTGTCCACCTGCTAACGTTTTGGGCTGATGGATGTCAAAACAGGGTAACCTGCCCTTGACATACGGCTCTGTAATTCGATCGGTAGCTGTCTTTACTAGGAGTTTGTCGGTTCTACTTTTTTGTGTCGATCAGGGTTTTAAAAGGAAATAAAGCCTGCATGCTTAATATGTAGTGTCCTTGCACCATCTGACACGCCCACCGAACCCAGATAAATACAAGGCACACTGAGCGTGTGTGATGACGGTAACGTCTACATCACACACTGATTATGATAACATCTTAAATTAGGTGTTTCATAGAACAGAAGCCTGCTTTACAGTTCAACCCTCCTTAATCGTGTGAGGTGTTAAGTGGTTTGATATCGCTATTGTGTTTTTATTTCTCACAAGATCACTTAATCTGTTCACCAGTTAAAAATAGGTAGATTTTTTTTTTTTATTTAAAATATTACTTATTTGCAATTTTGGAATTTATAAGAAAATATCAGCTCTAGGTATGTTCTAGCAGAATGTATAATTTTTTACTGAATTTGACCCATTGTCTGACCCAAGTGTCATTCAATTTAGTGAGTTACTGAAAGAAACGTGAGATATGAACGGAAGAATATGAAGTACGAAGTAAAGATAGAAAGCAATCGAATTGAAGGGTGTAATATTTAAGTGTACGTGGAAGACTAAACAAGAGATGCACTCAGCAATTTATTAGTTCAACAAAGCATAGGGACATAGTGAATACGTCTTGGAGCAGAACGCCCTACTTATCAAAAGAATACGTTAGTA
>CAHIKZ030000278.1:345000-350000 GCA_903632075.3 Acanthosepion pharaonis
GAGATTGCAGTTCACTTCCCTGCGTTGATCTCATGTAACTGACTAAACCTGCCTCTGAGGGGGACAATTTTGTTGCGATAACAGCTCTTGGACGGATTCTAATTTCCCCTTTCTGCATTATTGGAATAAGAGTTTGTATTATATTTTTTAGTTCGCTGAAGAAAAGCTGTTTTGTAGGTGAATTAATTTTTGTAATTTTTCTTTTTAATATTAATATTTCATAGTAATTTAGACATTCACTATTATAATTAACGGTACAGAAATTTATGCTAACATACATACACACACACATATATATATATATATATATATATATATATATATATATATATATATATATATATATATATATATATATATATATGGGTAGATAGTGAACTAGAAAAGGATAAATGTTTCTATTATTACGTGCCTATGTAAGCTGAAGGACAGAATAATATTTGATTTGTTTTTGCAAGTTTTCTATAGTTAATTATGGATACTCCAGAAATGTTTTAAAATGTGTACAATAAATAGTTTGAAATGCCAAGGTTTACACTATTTTTTTTTTACTAGATATTTCATTAGAAATATCCACAACCATAAACTGTGTCAGCGATCACGCACTGACTCAGTGTTGTTCACTTCACAAGTAAGAAATTTAACTTTCATTTGAGCACAACAATTTTCACTTCGGCAATAATGAACACTACAATATTTTTCTTGCAATAAACAATACACTGATGATGGCGTTATGCTATGTCGAAATTACTCGGACAAGAGAAATATATAACAACACGGCGATTGTCTCTCCTCCTTCATTAACGACACGAAAATACTCATGGACTTGTTAAATATTTAATTATTATTATTTTCTTTCTAAGCTTTTCCTCTTAAATCGAATTCTCAAAATAACAAAAGAAATTGTGTTTCCACGCCAATCCGCTGTGAATAAATATGAAAGAAAATAACTAATAGATATCGGCGTATTACTATATAAGTTATTTGCATAACAGATGTGAGAAAATGTAAATATGAAGACAGAAACGACAATACAATGAAACGGTATTGGATGATAACAAAAGCGAGTATATCCAAAGAAAGCAATAAATATATATATAAGTAACGTATAATGTTTGGTGTCTGTTGTTTCGGTGTTAAATAAAGTAGACAATTAGATTAATATTTTCATTAATAATTTTATTATATGTAAGCTGTATGATTTTAATATTATATTCTTCACTTATTTTCTTAGCTAGAAATGGTAATTCCTATTTCAGACTAGCATTTGACTGTTCGAAGTTAATCGTGATATTATATCGTATTACATATTTTTAGATAAGACTTTATTTAGATATAAGTTTTCTATGCATTAATAATAAGATATTTAATATAGTTTGATACGAGTTTGAAAATAGTATAGTATGGTTAGTCGTTATTTTTGCTCAATACCTTCAATTGGTACAAAATCAAAAAGCGCACAGAGAATCTTGAGGAATGAATAATAATATCCTAGTCAGTTGAAGTCTTTCATATTGATATTATGCTTGGCGCCAAAACATTTCATAAATATTTAAACTGCCAGCTGTAAATAACCGCTTCTTTGGAAGCAATGTTTGAATATGGCTATGAGCGAGTGAAGTTTAAGTATTTTGAGGAAGAACACACTTTTTCGAACCTTGTGAACTGGCGATACAGAATTACAAATATTTGTACCAAATGACAGAAAAGACATCTCTTGAGATATTTCTACAGGAAAAATCGATAGCACATTTTACTCGAAGAAAATATAATAACATGATCAATATGTTGACATTCAAGACTACTTCAAATAACGTATTATACTGAAAGAGTGATAACAAGTACTGAACTTAAGAAACCTCTTTTCATGAAAAATGGTTTAAAGATAAATATTTTCGAAATTTCAACGGACAGTAGTACTGGATATTCAGTCAAGAAATTTCGAATGATTCCTTATAAGAAAATGGCTAATATTATAATTAGCATTGAGCTTGTTTTGTTCAGAAGTAAATGAGGACAAATTTCGTGTTTTATTATTATTTTCTGAAAATACTTGAATTCTTCGTGAACAGTGCCAATTTTATGCATCCAGAATCTCTAAGTTTTGACCTAAATCAGAGTCGAAATTGTTCAGATTTTAGAGAAATATCTTTTCATTATTTACACTTCTTTTTCGTTTATATTGTCACTGTTTCGAACACTGTGCCATCCAGGACAATAGCCTTGAACACACAAGGTATTCTAGTGTTTTACCCTTTACCAAATGTGTTTTGTTATACAGAAATGCATATATCATATTCGAGTCATTCCATAGTTTAAACAGTGCAAGCAATGACTGAACAGCAATAAAAAAAGAAAAAAAAAAAAGAAACAGGACTATATATCCTAAGACGTCACAGAGATCAGGATCAAACTAGAACCTTAGATTACATAAATAGATAATTTTGAAGTTCCTTGAAGATCATCAAAATCGGAGCATCAAACGCCGTAACAATGTGATGATAAATACAAAAATGAGGACATTATAACATGCAGAAATAATGTAAATAATAGTAACTCCACATATGTGAACTTCAGGCAAAAAAAATAATATATGTTGTAATTTTTTAGTTCCCAAACTCGTGGTGATCTTTTGCAAGTTCTGAAATAAACAGTTTTGTTTGACAGTTTAATCAGATTTCTGGTCATTTGTAAATCTATTAATACTTGATCATTTCCACCAAAGAAAAAATTATTCTTTCTTTTTCCCTAAAACTTTGCAAATCAACCAGGTTTTATTATATCTACACAGAAAAATGCTGCCATAATTAGGAATATGAAGCATTAAGTTTCAATAAGTTTCAATAAGTATTTAATTGATGAATCAATAAAACAAGAATGTGACAAGCATTTTACACGTACGTGAATAAGTATGGAATGGATGTGTTTGTGAGGGTCTGCTTTTGATTGAATTGCATTAGTGCTAATCTGTAAAGTAAAAACACCGTCTAACAAAGAGAAAAGAACGGAATGAAAATTTACACTTTTTTTTACGTAATTCTGCCACTCAAACTTAAGCTCTAACTATGGGAGCCGTATTAACAAATCTAATGTGGTTGGCTTTTTGTTTTCCCGAAAACCACATCAGCACTCATTAACACTTTCCTCACGATTTTTTCCTAACCTTGAACAAATTTTCGGTTTTTCCACCAATCAAAAGTAATTATCAGACTTTAGTCGCGTGTAACTCGCACATTTGAAAAAAAACATTTCTCTTGCTAGTCACGCAAAATGTATTCTTTGTTCAACATTTTACACCAATCGTAAAAATGATGACACCTCATGTGTAGAGCGGATTCTATATTATTTTTATTTTATTCGTGACTGAAAAATGGTCGAATTATTTACCGAATTTGCAGAGAATTCCTTAAAAAGTAAATTGGTATTTACTATAGTATGATATTTTGCAAACATATTTCGATAAAAATATCTTAGAACGATCTGGACTTTTATCTTCGTGTCTATGTCCCTGTGTACAGTATCTACAATATAGTGAATAGCATTTATTCCCGACTTTGTTGATCCAACCTGTAATTAAACTAATTTTAGCAAATATATAGCGGGGAATGAATTTTGGAAATTAAGCGTCTACGAATATCCGAAAGTTCGAAATTCAATGAAAAATTTGTTCTAATCACTTAATCTTATACTTGATTAGATGTCGGATTTGTACATTTTTGCATTCCTAAAGTTCATATCAACAGTTTGTAGTCTTTAATAGAATATATATATATATATATATATATATATATATATATATATATATATATATATACAGGCCAAGAGATATGAGAAATCGAGTTCCTGACCAAGGGCATTATGAATGTTATTTATTATTTAAGGGAAAATGAAATCTTAGACGACATTTTGCCTAAATATAAGGGACAAACTTATTTCTGTTCAACTATAAATTATCTTTTGTTAATACATTCAAGATAATCTTTGGGGAATCATTTCATATATTCAAAATAGAATGGTTTTTAAGAGGGAATATAGATCACAGGAATTTGAATTATTTTTGTGAAAATTACAGTTCTAATTTCGTTCTGATATTATTTAATTAACAAAAAATAACGTAGAGTATTTCGGTTGAATTCCGGCAGTAAGACTTACAGCACAGTTCGATAAACATAATACATAAAAGAGAAAGTATTTATTTGAATAATATTTTATATAACAGAATTGTATCTGCTAAATAGAGTTAATTTACTATTAAAATATGTTATCAATATTAAAATAATGAATATTAATTGATATGTTAAATGATCAAATAAAATATCTGAAAGCGAGGCCGTTTGTTGGCAAAGTGGAGTTCAAACGCCTGTGTACATAATGAAATATTTATGAACATAAGGAACACAAAAAATATCAAGTTTGAAAAGATAAACCATGAAAACTGAAAAACGAGATCAGAAAGCGGGTAAAAAATAATTCAGTAAAAGTCCAGAAAAAACAAAACACGAAGCAAAATAGATGAGGAAGCAAAATCCAATGAGAAAAATAAAGCAGGAGAATTACTAACATAAAAGTAAAGCATATCACGGAGACAAAAACTCTATGGCAAAAAATGAAAATGAATACAAACGGAAAACCCAACCAGGAAAAGAAACGCTAAATCATGAAAGAAAAAGAAAAAAAAATGGCAAAATTCATGAAAAAACATACAGGAAACGAAATACCAAAACATGGAACAGAAAAAAAAATCCAGGGGAGCAAAAATAAAAAATAAAAACAAAGAAAAGTATTCATAAAAACATTTTTACAAAAGCAAAAATTATGAAATAGAAAGCAAGATAAAAAAAAACCGCTGCTCAAAAAAAAAAACAATTTTAAGTCAGGACGAAGAATGATAAATTATAATATAAACAAAATGTAGATCATTTTTCAAAGAAGCGGAAAATTAAGAAATAAAATAGTTGAGGAAGCAAACATACGAAGTTTCATATATAGGAATATATTAT
>CAHIKZ030000278.1:352500-395000 GCA_903632075.3 Acanthosepion pharaonis
ATAAAATATAGATAAAGAAGTAACAACCAAATAAAAAAGACAAAATTATAGGCATTCGCATGGTAAAAGATTCAAAATGAGAATTACAAATTGGAGAAATTAAAATCAAACAGGAGCTGAATTTTAAATATTTGTCAAGCGTTTAAACAAAGTATGGAAAATGCGAAACCAAATTACGAACACGCCTTGTCATAGCGAAAAGTTGACTACACAAAGTAAGGACGGTGTTGAGAAACGAAAAAAATAAAAAAAATAATCGTAGAAAAGACCACTGGATTTCTATGGGTTATACATCCTCTTGTATGGCGGTGATTGTTGGAAAATCTTCCCATATTGAGGAGAACACGAGATACACCTGAAATTTTGTTCTGCTGAGGAATACTGACAATTCCATGAACGGAGCAAGTAATCAACGATGAATTTGTCAGAGTTAACTTCTCCTTTAGTTCGTTAACCCTTTCACCAGGGGTCTCTCTTCCCTGACTATAAATAGCCGTTGACCTTTCGCCTCTCTCTCTTTTTTCCTCAGGCCTTTGCGCCGACACCTGGAGGTAAATCCCTCTTTCCTCAGGCTTTCAGTTTTATTACCTCGAAGATGTGAACACTCACCAGGGATAGCGTTTCCCAAAATGCTGGGAACACGCTAAGCACGATACACACACACACACACATATATATATAATATTCACACACACTTTGTCCTTTTTTAACTGTTTCTATGTAACCTGTTATTAATATATATATTTGTATACATATGTTATCGGTCTTGTGTTTTGTTTGTTTTCTTTGCATTCTTTGGACTTAATTAATAGTCCAACCTTTTCATGTAGTTGGAACGGCTAGCAGGAAAATCTGAACCCACATGTGTTTCTTCTACGTCTACTCAACACCATCACAGCCACGGTCCACTACAAATTCTTAAAGAAAATTTTAAGAGAAACATTATTTCTATTCATGATCAGGAAGAAACATCTAAAATTACTCGGACGCATAATGAGGACAGAGTGCTCTGAAGGCGTAACTCTCACAGGTTAATTTGATGACAAGAGAGATGGGAGAAGCCTGCTATCTACTTAAATGAGGAGTTTGTGTGAATAAATGGCGGAACGGGGGCAAATAATTTCTTAGCAAAGGGAGAAAAACCTCTAAAAGCAATAAGTTATATGAAGTTGATCGCCTGAAGGGCTTCGTTAAAGAACGAGGAAGAAAGTCACAAATATTTAATGAACTATTTTTATATCTCTCCAGAACACTGCTGCAACGTTACATTCAGGACGTCTGGTGGAGGATCAGTTACTACTAATATCATGTCCAGTTTTCCTTACAAGTAATAGACTACCACGCATTTGAATGAATAAAGTGTTTTCTTTCGATTTGGCTTCGTTCATCGGGAGAAAAAGACCATGTGTGCATTTTGTATCTCATTACTGAAGGAAAATTGATTACTGAATTTATCAAATATATTATTAGTATGCTAAAGTAACAAATGTGATCAGATATTGAAAAAGGCATACCGATATATTTTCCTGTAGATAGATCTGAAAAGGTTTGGTTACTAAAATATAACATCCATCATTCAGTCGCCATTTATATATTCCTATTATCTATTATCCATTTATATATTCCTATTATAATTTATATATTATCTATATATCTATCTCTATATGTATATATATTAAGAAATGGACAAAGTCCGACAATTTATTTATTAAAGACATTTTTATGTTTAACGTTCTTTTTTATAGATACAAGTATTTAAGTAAATGCTCTGTTTATAATAAAAAGTTTTTTTCAATTTGCCTGAAACCATCATCCGCTGCCGGTTCGCAGATATTCTCTATTAAGTTGTCTTAATGAGCAAAGACTACACACTCTCGGAAGGGATGTTATCAATCATTTATTTTTACTCGTATCGATAAACTGGCCAGGCTCGCCCATATTATTACTATTAATGTTTGGCAAATAGTTCTGAATATTAGCATAATTTGATGTAGGAATTTTTAAGTAAGACGAAACTATTTTAACCTGTTACCATGAAAAACATATAAACCACTCTCGACACAAGATATTTCAGAATAAATTTTGTTAACTAGAAATTTGTTCAAAATTTGTTAAAATTTCATATGATTGTACTGAGATAGTATTAAATATATGTTTCTTTAAGCAATATTTTGAATTAAAATTCAAGTCTTATCGTTATAAACAAATTCATAATTCATAAATGAATTAATTTCTCTTACAAATATATTTTCTAAATTAAGCCAATAGAAAATTAAGCGAATATTTCGGAAGAGTAATAGATTATAGTAAACTATATAGGACTAATTGTGAGACAATGCACAAAATTTTGGTGCATATGATAGTTTGATGATGCGGTGCGGTAAGCCATATACCTGGTGGAATGTTATATTGAATGGTTTTAAGATTAAGACATTGGCGTTTGAATGTAATATGTTACGTTTCAATTATATATATATATATATATATATATATATGTATTATATATAAATATATATAATTAATTTGGTTCGCTCGTGTTAACTAGGAGAATTATGAATCTGTCACGCCTACCATCATGGAAATGCATCAAGATCTTAAGATCATTAGGGTGTCATCCTGTGCCATAACATCGTTATGTAAAGTAGGTGGTTGCTGGGCGACGGAATCGTCTTGTGCCATGACTGGATATTCAGAGGAGGAGATCGCTTAAAGGTTCTTCCTTTACAAGTCAGCAGTGTCTTGTATATCTCATTATGCGTTCAGGAAAGATTCTAGAAATATCAGGATTGGGTTCATCGAGCTCGGATTTAGTTGGATTTTGTTTCGAAGAAATGGTATGTATAGCTCTCAATACTAGAATGAAGCATGCTACAACTACCTTGAAAACCTCTCCACAGTGGCGCAAATTTATCTCCATTTGAGTTTGTCTGTTAGATCATATATATATATATATATATATATATATATATATATATATATATATATATATATATATATCTGATCTAACAGACAAACTCAAATAGTTGATGATCTTTGTCATGTTTTATTGACAATGTTATAATTTATGAATGTGTCCTAAAGATGGTTTATTAGACCGAAACGACCGACGTTGATATATTAACATTAAAACAGCATAATTGTATATAAGGATTTTGTTTGTTTTTTCCGTATATATTTTTCTTCATATAAATATTTATATATATATATATATATATATATATATATATATATATATATATATTTATTAACCTATATATATATATATATATATATATATATATATATATATATATATATATATATATATATATATATATATAAGAGTGTCTGTGTGTATCACAAGACAAATTGGATGTTTAAATTATATTGTCAACGATTTGTTCTGGGCGTACATAATAACAGCAGCTGAAATAATATTTGGATTTGTAATTTGCTTTATCAAGTATTTTGTTATCCCACCATCAAACGAGAGTTAGCGTTGGGCTTCTTCTCGACTGTTTGCCTGTCCTAATATTTTTAACTCAATTTGCCCTGATATTAAAGCCTTAGCTGCACACAAAACATATAGTTCAACAAGTTTTCCGACGGTATTCGGGCGAAGGCTGTATTTTGAACTCGGTTCGATAACCGTTTCCATGCTAAAATACATATACATTGTTGTGTATGATCAATTAATGCATAAATTCCTAGAATTAATCTCTTAATATTCATTGTTTCCTCATATTTCGCTTTATACAAAATACGTTTAACTGACTATAAACTTCAATTTTGAAAACATGATTCTACTTTAAATGAAAATATTAAACGAACCATAGAATCTAATAAATCGAAACCAGCCAAGCAATCAGCTGCTATTTTTTCCATATGTAGAATTTTTTTCTTTTCTTCCATAGCCGAAATTAAATTGTAGCCATAATAACTAAATAATTAACAGTGCGTGTTCAGAATAATGGAAAATGTTTTGTTCGATTAAACAATTTCAGCTGTGATTATATTTGTAGTATTGAATCAAATTTCGACGTCAAATCTGAAATTTCCTCTGATTTGTCTTTTAATTAAATGGAGAAAAGAAAGTCATTTATGCGAATCAAAACGATCAGTTCAGCGGGCTTTCTTCTTTAAAATGCAGATTGAATCAGTGATATTGAATCTGATTATATAAAAATATTTAGAGAAGTTAGACTCTTAATTTATCCAGAAAAAGAAAATACGGCATGAATATGATATACGAGGTAAAACAAATATGATGCAAAGGTATATCTAATAATAGTTGTGGTCAGGCAAATGTGGATAAATATAATGTAATTATGATGCTTTTAAATTGTAATTTCCGAACGTGAATTGGGTTTTGAAAAGATTATGGAACTTGGTGATTTCATAGAGAAATAAAAATCATTATTTTTCTCAGATGTGTTTAGCGCAGCAGCTGATTAACATCGACTGGACAAAATAAAATACAAGTCAAGAATGAAAGTAAAAAGACACTGATGTTGTAAACTTAATCAAACACTTACTATAATGACTGTGGTAGCATGAGTAACATTTATTAGATCTTATTCAACACACGACTTTCAAAATCTTTAAAAACTGACGTGGACTAATAGAATTTACATGTAGATAATATTTATCGTAATTTTTAAATTAATGTTTAATCATATTTTCGTGATTTCATTTAAAACTCTCATGTACATATCTACATAGGCACACACTCGCATATATATATATATATATATATATATATATATATATATATATATATATATATAATCAACACAGACAGGCCGTTTCACTGTATCAGTGTGGTTATACGTCCTATTGCTTCAAGCCGGGATAGAAACCCGACGGATTTGGTATCAGTCAGAGATTCTACCTCTAGGCTATCACAGGGAAATTTTGAAGTTTTTTATGCGAAATAAGTCAGTGGCCCAGATAGCTCAATTCATTTTTTTTTAAATCTGTAAGACTAAAATTTAAAATATGTCTTTCACCTATTTAAATAACTATTTACGAAAATTTTTGTGTAAAAAATATTAATGAAACGGTTGAATAGTAACATCAATTTTTTTTGTCATTAAAAACCAACAGTACTCCCTGAATAACGGATGTATACGTTTGTTAGCAGGTACCTCCAAACCCACCTAAACTTAACCTGACTTTGTATGTAACATATATTGGTTTCATAAGAAATTAAAAACCAACCACCCCTAAATTAAAATAGATTTTCCTTAAACTTAAAAAATCATGATATCAATATAGTCTGTGCTTATAAATTAAGTAAATTTCTCAGAAGGTTATTCCTAACATCGCTTGAAAATGCAAATAATTGCTAAGAACACCAGGTTATAAATTTTACTGTTCTATCCTGATTATTTTAATATATACATATATGCATATACATCTACATACACACCTACAAACACACCCACACACACACTCATATATATATATATATATATATATATATATATATATATATATATATAGATAGATAGATAGATAGATAGATAGATAGACAGATATAAATTATCGCCCAGTGAGTGCGCCACTCCACACCTAACGACTGGTGATTTAGAAATAAAACACTACAATATTGTGTATTCCTGCACAATTATGTAATTCTGTCTCGCAATATAATCAACATATAAACAGACCATTATCCTACATATATACTGATCCTAACTTAAATGTGAGAGAGTAAACGTATGAAAAAAATAACAACATATCTCCTGAGTGATAGTCTAATACAATATCCTAAACATTGCATAATCAGAATTAAAGCAGGTATATAATAAAAGATGATAAATTACAAAATATATCAAGGTTAAAATATTTCAAACTGAATTATATAAATGGAACAATGTATTTCGCCAAATCAGAATTTCAAAATTTGATTTATATATCATTATCGCATGTTATCTGTTGTTGAAATCGATATCAGGAAATCACAGAAGCACCATTAAAAAACGAACAAAAAATACGTTTTATGTTCGCCTTAGACCAGCTGTTAAAATTTGATAAACGTGTCTATTTTAAACAAGAAATATACTATAGCTACCAACGTTGTTAAAAGTCACAAACGCGACTCATTGTCTGAGGAATCACTGTTTTCCATTGTGAACCATGTTGCTGATATACGGAAGAATATTTTATCATTTGTGATAATTCTCTCCTTGCAGCTATAAAATTATGTCTTGCGTAGGCTAATTGTCGTGACGTCAAGAGAATTCATCACGACAATCTCCAACGTTCTTTGTTTATGTTTTTGTTACTGTGTGTGTTTATTTAATCCACAGCTTCGTACCGAACTTTGTATTTCTTTCGTTTTGTGTCAACCTCTAATTTCTTCGTACGTTTCCTTTTTCTGGTAATCGTAGTTGTATGTTCAAGAAATTCTTGGGGCGTTGTTACGTCAAAAGCAACATTCAGTACTTGCATCAGTTCTTTTTTTCTTGCTGGCTTTCTTTCAGTAAAGATATTTTTTTACTGATTCCAATGTCTTTTGCATCTCCATTTTTCTTCCATTCACTATATATAATATTTTTTTCCAATTCTTGACCTTATTACGCAGTCTTTACACATTTTTTTTCCAATTTTATATACTTTAAAAAAAACAATTATTTGCCAATTTTGATTTTTTTCTCTTTTTTAATCCTTTCTTTTGATTTTTCTACCCGGTACCAACTTGTCGAACAGCGTTATAATTTTTGTTCTGAATTTTAATTCTGTCGGTGACATACTTGACGGTGTATTGCAATTCGTCCTTATAATGTCATGAAATTTTTCTAGTGCTACTTCGTTCACATTTTCATTACATGCTTTTTTTTTTTCAAATCTCCCTTAAATTTTCCCACAAACAGTTCAACTTGTCCGTTTGACGGTAGGTGATGTCGCGTGGTAGTAATATGTTAAAACATGAACATTTTACAAAATTCTTTAAATTCGTAGGCAGTGAATTGTGTAACGTTATCCGAGACTATGACATCCGGAACGCCATATGCTGCAAACCGTTCATGTGAAAAATTCACGGAAAACTTCGCTACACTTCATTTTGACTTGGTAATAGGTAGTTATGTGATTCTAAACATTTGTTTAACCTTATCAAAAATCAGTACAAACAGGAATTTTATTGTTTGTTTTTTTTACATACACTGCTTGTGCTGCCCATTTTGAATGTTAATTTTCTTAATTACACATATTTTTTCAAGATTGTCTACTTCTGTTCTGACTTAATCCAATGCTGCCAACGGCAATCTAGGCTTCAGTTTAAACACTGGCGTCGACCTTTTATTTCACTTGAAATTTCCTTTTGACTTTGGAACACTGACACAAGTCATCCGACTGGATACCCGGAAAACATTTTATCGATACTTCCTTTAATTTTTCTCACAGTTTATTTTTATTGTTATTATTAGTTTGGGTTGTTTTCCATTTATAATTTTGCAATAAGTAAATATAGCTACATCCTAAAACACAAATAATTCGATCCAGTCAGTAGCGAATAAGTTTGTAGTATTTCGAACACCTAAGGCTTAGCGTTTAGACACGTCATACGAAATGAAAGGTTACAAGTCATTTCAACGCATAAAATATATTTTCTTAACCGACACGTCAAGTGCAATATTTGAAGTTCTTTAAATATAGTTTTTCAGTTTACATTCTATGTGGCTTCTTTGATACTTGTTTTATCACAACCAGTGTCTAGTTGCATTTTTACATCCACACTATTATTTTCACATACACGAAACTGTTTTGGTTTTGTGTAGTAGATTTTTCAGTCACAAATCTATTTACGAATAATTTTGAGCACTTTTCTTTGCATTCGTTTTACAGTTTGACATTATATGTCCTACTTCCCCAAACTTGTAGCACTTTGAATTTTTATATTGACAGTCGTATTCAAGATGCAACTTTCCACATCTGAAACATTGATTATTTTTTTCTTTTTCCACATTCTTCTTTAGTTTGTATGTAAGCACATTCTTTCTTTTCAATTCTTTAGACTTACGATTCTCTGGCATTTGCCCGATATTTCTTGAAGTGCATTTTTTTATATAATTCTTTTCAAGTTTCCTTTTCCTTACCATTAAACCTTGAATGAAAATGGACCCTTTACACATAATCGCTGTCAGGTCGCTTAATTTGTATCTTCCACACTCCTTGTTACAGTTTCCAGCATATGTGACAAAATCTATGCATTGTCTTCTATGATTCGTACATTTTTAAGGTGTATTGAATGTCAAACTTTTCTAGTGATATCTTTGTCAGAATATTTATTGTTTCTATAAAAAAATTTCGTCTGTTACTTTTAGTAGTAAAAATTAGAGCATTTTTCATTCTTTACCGGTGATACCTCTCTCAGCAAAAGTCATGTTTTTATCGTCATGCCAATCGACGCACCCTTCTCTGAAAATTTCTTCATATCTTCTATAATAAGCGGAAAAGGAAATCCCATGATCTGAGATATATGTGAATTCAGTTATGGCATTTGCCATCGATTGCTTTCGCATTATTTCATTTAGATTTTGTTGTTTCTGGAATTCCAAAATATACTTTTGTTGTTGTTGTTGCTGCTTTTTCTGGATTTTTAAAACTTGGGATAATAATTGTCCCATATTTCCAGAATATCTGTTTTTGTTTCTTTTCTTTTTTCACTCTCTTTTTTTACACACACCCATGAAGACAATTAAACCTTTGTCTTTCTAAATTCTCCCCATTACTATTTTCATGTGCGCCGAAGCAAAAAGTACTCCATATGAGTTGCGATTATTTTCCACTCAGTTATAACTCACTCCTAGTGTTTAAAATATTATGTCTTAGGCTAGTGGCTGTGACATCATTAAAAGTCGTCCCACTGACTCCGAGGGACGTCTCGTGACTCACTTTGAGTTCTATATTTAAAGCATCTTGTCTAGTTCATGTGTGTTACCGGTTATTTTTTTATTTTTTTATTTACTCCACATCATCGTCTATTCACGAAGAAATAAAGCAGCCACTTCACTCTCATAAACTGTTTGATGATCGTGTCTGAGGTTTTGACATTTCCCCAACTGAAGGAAACAAATGCCACTCTTTGCAATTCTATTCCTAATTCTGGCAACAGTTGCACAATTGAATACAGCCTTGAAATGTCTTTAATATATGAAATAAAAATAAACACTTATCCAAATTTAAGTCATATCGATTTCGTTGCGTTTTGATTTTATCACGATAACGCATATTATAAGATTGTGTATC
Source organism: Acanthosepion pharaonis (assembly GCA_903632075.3). NCBI lineage: Eukaryota > Metazoa > Mollusca > Cephalopoda > Sepiida > Sepiidae > Acanthosepion > Acanthosepion pharaonis. The sequence continues at coordinate 361,735 of CAHIKZ030000278.1, forward strand.
CTGTATTAGGTCTTGGCTGTTCGTCTAAAATTTTCCTTTCGTAAAATTAAAATGAAATACGAAAAATTGTTGAGAGGATCACATGTGCCGATTATGAGCAAATAGATGAAGGAGGATTCGAATGCGAAGTTTGATTTCGCGTAAATGCGATTTTACATTTGGAACTCGTGTTAATTTAAATTTAGTTATAATTTGGCAACGATGTTTATGCCATTCTGTGAGAATAAAAGTAACCGTGAACTTCATCAGATCAGTTCTTTAAAATCTATTTTATACATGTAATTATTAGATTTTGATTGGGAATATGACCGCACAGTTTTGTGCATAAATATTATGTTTTTCTTGTATAATTTCTCCTTAGTTCTCTCGTTCCCCCCCCCCACTGAAGACATTAAACTTTCTCTTTATCCATCAAAGCGTAATCGCAACTCATACATTTTTATATTAAAATTAGCAATATTGAGAGATCGAAATTCAGGACTTTTATGCTGCCCTGTTCTGACTGACAGAGTTCCAAATCTTTCACTCAGTCTTGTTAGAGATTATTTATTTTCCACCCTACGACCGTATTTCCTCGTAGATGCAACGCCACAAGCCTGTCCCTAGTCTATATTTTGCATGGTAAATGTGACGAACTCTATTCCTTAGTGGTACGAGCTCAAATATTTTCAGCTAAGTGTAGCCCATAGATTTGAATCAGACCACTCCATAAGAAGGCCATATATAAAAAGGATGTTCAACTCAGAAGTCTTCTGCTCAATAGTCGCTAATTTTTGGAACAGTGAGTGAATAAATCATCGACCACTATAATCTTAACATTTCAGTGAAATGTTGAGGGCCAAACAATGTATATCCGCCATTTAATCGTACGCATTCTCATAAATCTTTAAATTATTCTGGAATGGCTCTTAAGCATTGTATTGTGTGTAAAATATTTTATTTAGATCTGCGTCAAAAAAGGTATTCAGATCTGCACAGATAAATGCTGTCATCTTTCTGCAACTAAGTATTTCTTTATTGTTATATCAATAAATCCTCAAATAGCAAATAATGTCAGGCGTAGTGTATACCACATTGTGGTACCTATTGTCTCCATACACTGTTTTTTTACTTCTTTTTTTTTTGCTATGTCCATAAGGCCTATATCTATAAACGCTCTCTCTCCGGTATTGAGTACTCATCCGTCCTAGATATACTAAAGGTTGAACACTATATTTATTTATATATGACTCGTTTTTGTTTTTGTTTTTTTAATTTACAATACAGAGAGACAAGAGTGTTTAATCAGTGTCTTTCGTAACAGAAAATATATTGGCTAATTCTCATGAGAAAATCACAAACACAGCACATTAAAAATCAATAAATTCACCTGTTGCATTTAAAGTTAAACAAATGCAAAGATATATTCAATTTTTTTTTAAATTTTAAAAAGATTAAATCGCCTGCACTCATTCGGTTAGTTATATGTCATGTGTGATACACGCGTAGGCGATTCTATATCTTTCAATACATGACTGACGAGGCAGTTTTTTTTTCCCGCAGTAGGTTGCAATTCCTTTCTGCGATGGACCAGTTGCAATCCAAGGCTATAGTTCCCGGTCTATCCTGCTATTTTCCCATAGCTGGGAGAGAAGAAAGGAGTAATACCATTCTCAAGCGTATTAACACATAGGTGAATGTAATGCATTCGTCTGTAATTCCCTTATCAAACTAAAAATATAATTGTTCATAATTTTTACTATTAAAGTGTTTCTTTCTTGCAACCTCAAAACATTTACTTTAAGAGACTTATCATCCTGAGTGGTCATTTTGGAAAGTAACGGTCGAGGATATATTTCTAAATATTCTGCTGCATTTTTTATTTGATTTGTCTTTTAAATAAGACATGTTGATTTGTATCACATAATTTACAACTGAATTTACGAGTAAAATACTTTTACTTTTGATCATCTGCACATGGAAACAAATTAAAATATAATCCATATCACGGAAGACATTTATAGAAAAATACGTTCCTATGTAAGGAGTCGTTGTTAGCAACTCTTCTATTACCAGGCATGCGTCTGAGTCTATCAGCTTCTCCAATTAACGTCTTCATATTTTAAAGCTACCTACTGAACAGTTTCAAATGTATCGTGTTTTGAAACATGTTGTAAGTTTTATATTAAAAATTCGAATTGATATAAGAATCCGAATATAACAATATAAAACGTTATATGGATTCGAAATTGAGAAAAATTCATACAACTGCCAACCTTTCGCGAACATTTGACAATCCCTTACATATTAAAAAATGAATTTAGGCAACAGAAATTCGATTGTAAGGACATAATGGACGGGGTATGTAAGCGAAGAAGGAATCTTAAGGCGAATACAAAAACGTAAATACTAATGTTTAAAATCAGTAGGCGACAATTGAAATTTCTAGAACACATTAGGATGGGACTGGAGAATTTTACGATCTCAGGAAATCTTTAAAGCAAGAGAGAAAGAGTTGAGCAGAAAACAATGAGGAACAAGATTGTGCAAATGGAATGCAGAACAAGGCATAGGAGGGATACTTGAAACACAAATGTTAATAATAGATTCAAAATATGGTAAGATACAGAGAGCCATTATCGCCCACGGTTTGAAGGGTTATAGCAAAGAGAAGAAGAAACAAAACTAACCTGATTTTAGCAAGACTTCAAAGAGAAGAGCTGTATTCATTCAGTGAACATATTAGATTAGAATAAATATTTATATTATGGATCGATAAACCACGAAGTGTATATGATGTAAGACGCAATGCGTATTGAAATCAAAAGGTAAGTAAACTATGTAAGGTGATGGAGTCAATGTACGACAAATGAAAAGTCGAATGGTAATGCACCAATAGATACTTCGAGCAAAAATGATAGACAATTTTGAGATTCTTCATCTGTTATGTCCTGACAGGTAATGACATATAAATGAAGTCAAACGGCGGATATTAGTTAAAGGTATACAAATTACAACTAAAGAATTCATAGGCTGGTTAAGATATACATTTGGATAAACACACCAGTGAGTAGACTGTAAAACAAGCAAATGCACAGGAATAACACCGTTGGACGGACTGTTGTTGTATACTGCTATATTTGCGTGTCTTTTAGATTGCGGTGATACATAAATAAGATGCGGTAGATGATACCCTTGGTTTTTTAGATTATAGTAAAAATAAAGAGAATTACACTAATGCACTAGAAAGAGAGTTCTGGCTCAAAAATACAAGTATCTATCTATCTATCTATCTATCTATCTATCTATCTATCCTCCAGTTACGAATGCAGATAGCCCAAACACGCATATATTAAGGTTAATCTACACTTGACAGCAGAAGAGGTCACGTGGGAGTCTCGAGTCATTTTAGCGAAGCAGATCAAGAGGTTGACTGACCCAGTTACCCGTAGCAACAGACGTCTAGACAGAATCTAGACAGGGGACTGACGTAACGTCGTGAAGCAGCAGGAAGTGGAATTCGCGCCAAAATTCAGGACACGTGAGAATTAGAAAATTACTTGGAAGTCAGTTGCTGTCTTGTCTTTGAAGGAGCAAGACTCGAAATCGAAGCGCTGATAACTTATGAACGGAAAGATGAGACTCATTTTGGTAATGATGGAACTTGTCCGATTCATCATAAGCAACTCCAGTTGAGAAATATAAAAATGTATATTACTGTTCGTCAACTCCAGATTGAAGAAGATAAATCGAGTTATTTATCACAGAAGACGCAAGGAAATTTGCACGCTGTGAATACAGCCTGTGTTTGAAGAAATAACAGAGAAATCAAGAGAGAAGAAGAAAGTATATATCTCTGTTGCAGCCGGGCCGTGTTTGAAATTGAATTTGTGTAAAGAAAAGAAAGAAAGAAAGAAAGAAAGGAAGAAAGAAAGAAAGAAAAGAGGAAACGTGAGAGAGAAAAGAAAGGACAATAAGAGAGAGAACTGAATATAAAGATAAGTAACTATATATTTTGGACCCGTCTTAGAAAGATACACATGCATCCATAAATTTTACGTCCTCACAAACACCTTTCCACATGTCAAAATAGTAATATATAAATCCTATCCCATCTCTTTTTTTTTTCTTTTTTTTTTTTTTTGTTATGCGTTGATTTCTGCATTCGTTGTTACTCATACTTATTTTTTTTCATCCGTTCGGGTTCAGTCGAATCCACTTGAATTTGGGCATCTTTTGGTATCCCATCATAAGTCTAGGAAGTTTTGGTCATCGGATGCTTTACTCATGCTTATATTTTTCTTTTATTGCAATATCTTTTGTATACGTATATATTAAAATTCTTATACCAAAATTTATTACGCCTCATCGTTCATCCTTGAATTGTGGATCGGTATATGTGTTGAATACGGTCAAATCACGCTGAAACACCGGTTCTCGTTCGATCACCGAAGTTAAGCATCGTAGAGCCAGGTCAGTACTGAGATGGGGGACCGCTTGGGGAACACCTGGTACTGTAAGCCCCAAAGTCCAACCCTTATCTCACAGTCGGTGTGGGGGGGGTGTAAACGGTAGTGTCAGAGCTATGCCGCCGGAACTTCGTTCCTGGTAGGGCCACCAAGGCGGACAGGTCTGACACACGCCGGCTAACAAGGGCTCTGGTGAAAATCAAGGAGCGTCTGCATCGGTAACCGGCGGCTTCTGGTCGTTCCTCTGTCTTTGCGTCTGTGGGAACCCCGCGGCAAGCAAGAATGTTATCCGAGTAGGCCTGGGTACCCTACTCTGTAATTTATCCCAAGAATCTTCTTCTCATAACAGGAAGAAGACGGCTCAATCCGCCCAGGGTGAATGCCGCATCAGTACAGCAGCAGCAGTAGCAGTATAATGTGTTGAAACCGAAACGAACATGGGAAAATACTACTGTTTTATTATCTCAATCGAACAGTGTTCTTTAAAATATTTTGTTTACTAAGTGCCAATTGGTAATGAGCTGGGAGAGATAGCCCGTATCTCTCCATAGACGTGATAACGTATATATCTTCTGGTCGGTGTATGATTGCGTTATAAATTATTCGTCGAGTAGGGCATATGACACCTCCAAATACTGCACTAGAAATATATGTATTCTTAAATGAGCTCAAAAGAAAGATGCTTCTTCATACGGATTAAACTAGAACGATTTCTTTATTTGAAGTAATAACCCCTCTTTTATAAAAGCTTCGGTAAACATGACTGACAAGATATTGTGATTAAGCAATTTTATCGGATTTAACTAGTGTTCGAATAAGTGCATTCTATTCTGAACACAAAGTCTGTAAAAACTGTTCAAGCGTTCTGCATATGCGAGGGAATTTATCTATAGACATTATCAATGAGGATTTTCATTTCTTTAATTTATTTGTAGTTTTCCTAAAAAACACGGTCAACTCATTGTCTCCGTGTTCATAGTCACTGTTATATATATATATATATATATATATATATATATATATATATATATATATATATATGCATGTGTGCGTGTGTGTCTTCTGTGAATAATATGAATCAATTACATAGACAAGTGCATGATTAACCAAAAATAGATAATTTAATAAATATATTATATCTTGTTGGTTGCACCTGTAAAATTGTTGATATTTTTTCATGTTCTCGTGTAAGATGCACGGATATTAATTTAACATAGACGGATTATATAATTCGAGATAGCAATAACAAAATGAGGAAGTACACTCATATACGTAGTCACACAACAAATCCACGAACTGGTGTTTCTATTTAAATTTACATCATCGGCAGCCCCTTTATCTTTTAGGCCGACTCTCATAATTGTTTACAAGTATTGTTTTAAAATTCAAAATTAAGAGCTTCGATAAATTCAAATACGAACAGGAAATAGCCCTTAACACCTTTGAAATATGCAACATATATAATTAATGTATTAATCAACTAAATAATTTCAGAATTCAGTAACTATGGTCCCGATTATCGAAATGATACTAACTGATAATGTAGTGTTTAAAGTTTATATACTCTGCCTATTAGAAACATAAATCTAATAATAATAATAATAATAATAATAATAATAATAATAATATATATATATATATATATATATATATATGTATAAAATTATTTTTTTTTAAATTTATAACATAAATATGTTATAAAATCATTACAAAAATAGCCATTTTGTTTCAACACCCCCGGTACCAGTGGTGCTGAAACAAAATGGCTATTTTTGTAATGATTTTCTTTATATTTATGTTATAAATTTTTTTTTTAAATAAATAATTCTATCTGCTCTACTTTGTATTGAGCACTCTTTTAAGAAAAGTAATTATTGTTGTTTATTGGAATTCATTCCGTATACACCAATTATATATATATACGCCTAATATATATATATATATATATATATATATATATATATATATATATATATATATATATATATATATAATTTTCGCCTATCTCTTTGTAATTTATAAAAAATAGTGCAACAAATGTTAAAGCGCCCTTTTACGAATATCATTAACTGGAGCTAATGAATTATACCAAATATATGATATTCATTTAACCATTGAACTACAAGAACGACAAAATCTTAAATGGATTGCAAATGTAATTGGAATATAAGACAACGATGTAATCAATATTTAATACTGTCTGTTACTACATCAGACAAAATGTTACGAAAAATTCTCCATCATTAGTGGAAAGAGTTAATACTGGATTGGAGAACACATTATTTTAAGACATTTTTTGTGTTTATACGTTCTTTTTATAGAAAAAATTATTTACGTAAATGCTCTGCTGATAATGAACAGTATTAACAACATTTACTAGTCAGAATGTCGGAGGACATATTTTCTGTGAAGATTTATCAGATATTCAGACCTGTAAATGTTGTTAATACTGTTTATTATAAACAGAGCATTTACTTAAATATTTGTATCTATAGAAAGAACGTATAAACATAAAGAATGTCTTAAAATAATTGTCGGACTTTGTCCATTATATAAATGCGTGACGTCATTTGTTTACATTTGGATACGCATCGAGCAGATATGGATGCATAAGAGACAATCGCAGAGAATTGTATTTTAAAAACAGTAAAATCGAACTTGCTGACCTAGATGTTCCTCTGTGACTCAGTCGGTAAAAGCACGTCATGCTATATGATGGTTCCGTATAGGATACTCTTTCGATTCCTGTCTGAGGACGCATTTTTTGATATAAAAATTTCTCGGATATTCAGGCCGGTTAATATTGTTTATTATAAATAGATCCTTTACTTAAATATTTGTATTTATAAAAAGAACGTATAAACATAAAAAAATATCTTAGCAAACCTTTTCACTAAACTTTTTTTGAAGATAAAATTATATGAATTTCAACCAACTACAACTGTTTCGTTTTCAATGAATACCAAATGTTTCCATATAAGATAAAGGCTAATATTACCATGATGATTGTCATTATTATCATTGACACAGTGTTTTAACGTGAGTGCAGATGATGTTCGATGCGTGGTTGATCATACGCATCTAGATACCTGTCTGCTGACTAAGCACTTATTTTTAAGCCGTGGAGTAGTTTTTTTTTTGTTTATGTATTTGCCTGTCGGTTTTTGTTGATGTACGAGTGTGTTCACTTCTGGACAAGCACGCACGTCTTTGTCTTAAGTTGATAGATTTAAATTGAAGTGTTACGACGTAGGCATTTGTGCACATGAAACAATGATACTTATTTCGTGAGCATTTACAACTGAAATAAATCTCTCAGGTTTGTCTAGCTTCGCGCAAAAGCATATCACGACCGTGTTGTTATGTATTCTTTCCTCATATATTTTTAACAAATATCGTCAACCTGCTAGTAACTCACTGATGTGCTTCAGAATTCCAAATCGTGCTGGATATTCATGAAAACATCTGCGACAATATAGCTAGTTAAGATAATGCTATTTTTCATGTAATAGATTTCGTTAATGGTTTTTCCTTATTTTATCTAGATGATATATTTATATGTTCTGATTTAAAAGAAATAATTCATGTAAATTTGATAAATGTCTACAGCTGATTTTAGCAGATAGACCAAAACATAATAAATAATAGTATTAATGCAATCGGCTAAAATACAGTTTGCAACATATAAATTGTTGCTTAAATTGCGCCAAAATGAAAATAACACTGATCTCATTTTAACAGCTATATTTACCAAAATTACACGCAAATATCTCCAAATAGCAAAAAAAGTAAATTTATTCAATAAAATCGACATTGGCTTCAGCATGGGCCACTAGACGATTTTGAAATCTCCAGTAACTCTTCTGGACGATCACCTTCTTTAGGTTGGTGAATGCTGCCATAATCGTCGTTTTTATTTCATCTTAGGTATTACAATGAGTGATGTTGGACTCTTGTACAGCCGCGCGCCGAGCCTAGAGATCAAGTGCGTTACAGTTTGAGGAGTTTGGTGGCCAGATGTAAGAATTTTTTTGCTCGCAGAAATTGCCTGATAGATATGATTGGGTTCTCCTGCTTATGTGGCCTGCTGCAGAGTAATGTTTCCAGCTATATGTATTCCATTAGCCAACCACTTGACCTAGGGCAGCATTATCTGCTTGAGGAATTCGATGTAGGCCTGCGTGTTGAGTGTGAGACCCTGTGGGAAGATGAATTTAGGCATAACGTAGTCATCACTAGTGATCACTCCAAACATATACGAAACCGCCATTAGACTTATGAAACTCTTTCCGAATCCTCTGCACTATCGTCAGATTGACACCCAAACACTCTAAAATGTTTGTATTAGAGATTCCGGCTCGAGTGCAGAAAGATGTTTCAAAATTTCTGGCGGAGTGAATTGCTTCATGGTGATATTTTTCAAAAAGATGACCACCGACAAGCCCTACTCTACAGTGATGTCAACAACAGCAATAACATACAACTAGGCCTGCACGAAATGAAAAATCTAAAATGACGACAATTTACCCATCGCATCCTGAATATTGATTTTAATACTACAGTCGAATTCCTCAAATTCGCTCGTCTTCATGTCAGAACTTCTCATTGTCTCCATTTAGATGTTGTAGGAATATGCTACCATCTAATAATATTATTCTTTTCTTTACAGATGATTGTTAGTGATTGGAAATTTCTCAACGCATAATGTTTCCTACGGAAGAAATTTTAACTGTAAAAAGAATGAAAATAAATTCTTTCATTATTGAAAAACAGGACGAAGCCCTTATTCGTTAAATTCGAAAATTAACAAACAAGAACTGCAGAATCTGAACGAAACACTAAAACTTGCACTTAAAGAGTATACACTCATTACTTTCACTTCGGATGACTTAAAAGAATGGATAAATTAAGAGGCTAATGAATTACCAAAGACATGAGTGGTAGAATCGCTTCAAAATGATTTGGATTGTAACGTTCTTGTAGCGGTGAAAAACGAAGGATGACGAAAACTGTGACTTAGTAGAGATTGATATTGATGAGGTCATCAAATTCATGGAGAAAAAATCTTTGTTCAGTAGTACAGAATGTAAAAGTGAATATAATTTGCAGAACTGCCTTATGAAAACCTAGAACAGCGAAAAGTAAGCGAAACGAAAAAAAGAAATAAGAAAGTCGATCGAAGGTAAAACTTATTGAGCATTAAATATTGCAAATTAGAGTTTTGAAAAGAAAATTTATTGAGTATTAAACATTGCAAATTTATATTTACTTTCGTGAGACACTTAATTTTTCATATATTGCAATCAGTTCTTGTGTTTTGTTAAGTTATAGTTATATTACAAATGCCACATTACATCAGAAACCGCCCTCAGAGCCGAACTACTCTGATATAGGAACTTCTGGATATGGGAACTTCTACTGTATTTATATTCTTTCAAGAACAACTATTAGGCTTCTGCTATGTGAAAACTATCTTAGGAAGCTAATTATAGTTTTAAAACATGTTAGAAACACAAACAAATACGAATTCTTGATATTAATCTTGCATAGAATTCCTTTACATGAATATAAACTAGATGAGCCCACTTTTTTATAATTCAGATTCTTTTCCTATCTATATTTCTGAGATCAGGTATTGTAAATATTAACACTATTTACATTGTTCGGACCGTTGTCCTCATGTTGATTGGCATATTCACGGCGCTTCGGACGGTGTACGCTCCGACCTTCTTCAGGTGATATATATTTCTGCTGCGGCAAGGTATTGGACACACTGCTTTTCGGGTCAAGTAAATTTTGAGTTACTCAACTAATACTTTTATCACCTGCGTCACGTGTTCTTGGAAACAAGATCTTGGAGAGTTGAGTTACTAAGAATGAGATATCACAAAATGTATAGCCTCTAAAACTAAAAAAATATCTACCACTGTGAAGCAAATAATGGGTTCGATTCGAATTTCCATCTTATCTCAGCTGAAGGAGGTCGGAGCTTATAACGGCAGATACGTAGTGAATATGGCAATAAAGATTACGACAAAAGTCCGAACGAAGTAAATAGATTACAAATATTCTTACTTGTTAAAACTAAGAGTTATATATGTCAGTGATTCTCAAAAAGTAAATAAGTAACCTTAGCTCAATATTAAAGGAACAAAAATACGTCCAAATTATGTGTATAATAAACCTCAATTTTCTTCATGCAACAGTAATCCTTATGAAGCACTTTTTTAATAGTAATCGCTTCACATGCGAAATGATTTACGTAAAAAAGATAAATATTAAAAATTGTGGAAGTAATAAAATTACATACTATGAGCACACAAGAAAACCATGAAGGAGTAATTCACGGTCCTCTTATTTCGGATATCTGTTTATTGGGAAGACGTCTTTTATTAATTGCTGTGTAGGTGGCCGAGCGGATTCGAGGGCCATGATTTACTATTAGAGGTGAGTAGTCGGGATTGCGTGTTCCTGAAATGATATAGTCCGATACCAGTTTCAGACAGTAAAAAGTGGACAAGTTTGGACTGTAAATGTGGATCACAAGAGGTCGTGAGCATCTGCATTATTTTTGGTTTCTGTGGGAAGGGATTTGTTTCTTCTTTTAATTTGTTGTAGCCAGGGTTAGATATATAAAGACGATATAGCGAAATAGACAAACCCATTCATTGAATTGTCTTCAGATACAAACAAAACAGTACATTTAATCATGATATAGAGAGGCCACCCCGGGGACTATTTAACGCTTCAGATATCATTTGCAAAATATTCATATCATGATATATAGGATCTCTGGGGGATAAGAACGTAGTTATTGAGAAAGACATTTTCTGGTAAAAAAAAAAATAAATGTTATATCTAAAATTCTCTATGAGTCTAACTAGCACCTTACCAATGGAATACGGAGCCGATGTGAATGTGTTTCGTGTCGGAGGACGTTGCAAACCGGGTCATCTTAGGAACTACATAATGTACCTCGTCGGAACGGTTGCCATATAAATATAGTTAGTAGCAACGTTTTTTTATTTGGGAAAATGGATTGTAACTTGGAAAAAAAAATTAATCCTTCAAGATCCTGTGTAAACACTTTTCAAATCTTCCTAGGCTTCAAATCTAGATATGGAAGCAATACTTCATACTTATTCGAATTTTACACATGTAAAAACAGATTATGTCTAAAGGAGTTATTCTCTGGATTATTTTTTTTTCTGCAGAATCTAACTGGTTAGGTTGAAAACCTGAAAGAAATTTTTTAAAAAGCTTTTAATTGGTCGAAATATAGTCATGATCTCCTAGGTCCAAAATTAAAATAATATCGAAATATAAATATTTTTAAACATTAAAAAATAGCATGGAACATTACGTTAGCACAGATTACTAGTTTAAAATAATATGTATTTACGTTTACTGATCTAGATATTTTTCTTTCACATTTGAAGAAACTCCGTAATGCAAATTAATATAGCGTCAAGTTAATTTCATAATACGGAACTAACTATGTTTGAATACGGAACTAATTAAATGTGAATTCTATGCATTGTTTAACACGCACATTCAACTCTGTATGACAAGACAATGAAACAATCAATCAGACAACAAAAAATAATAAAATCATAATTTATTTCCCCTTTTTTCACTTTATCTCAGTCTGTGAGAAACCTTTAATGGAAATGAAGCATTTTCCTATGCCTAATCCTTCCCTTCTATCTCTCTCTCTCTCGCTATCCTATACGGAACCGTCAGTTAACCTGACGTGCCTTAAACGATTCGGCCACAGAGAAGTGATCGGTTACCGAGGTCAATTTTACCGTCTTTAAACTACAATCTTCCACGATTCTCTCACGCACTTTCATATCTGCTCATAGCGTATCCAAATGTAATCAAATGACGTCACAAATTACGAAATGGACAATGTCCAACAATTCATTTAAGACATTTATATATATATATATATATATATATATATATATATATATATATATATATATATATATATAACTTTTATCAATTTATATCCATGTTCTTTTCTATGTACGTACCAAGCTGAAGATATACAATTGTCCGCAGCTCTCTCTAGTGACTGCCTGTCCTGCTAATGATCTGTCTACCCATCAACTTGATGTTCTTGAACGACGTCTCTGTTCCTATTAGAAAATAAAATCTTTGTATAAGTTTGAAAAAAAATTACGTAAAATTTGTTATCCAGAGCAAATATATATCCTTTTGTATATGTACGTAGTTTTTATACATTGATTTTATCTTCTGTCTTTGAATCAGGCTCTTTATCTATACTCAGCGCGTGTTTATGTAGGTGTCTTTTTTGTGACTTTCCTAACAACCTCTGATTGACGACATTGCATAAAAAAGAAATCTCGTACATCAAAGAGAGTAAACATTCGAGCAGACTTTTTTTTTCATCAAAGCTAAATATACCAGAAAAGGCAAAACTCAGTATCCGTTATGTAAGATTATCAGTCACACATGCTCTGAAAAGGTAGCAATAGAAGGAAATATATACTAGAAAAAATACTAAAAGCATAAGCAGCGTCGGGCTCAAAGCCATTCGTTTTAGTCTGAAGAATTTGTTATAAATGAAATCTCTTAACGAAACACGTATATAACATTTTCTTGTTATTAAGATACAGGCGAAGAGACGTGACAAAATGTTACACAAAGTTCATGCATTTAATAAATGTTCGAGTGTTTCTTATCTTCGATATCCATTCGTCAAACATTAATTAATATCTCTTATTTGTGAGTACAATCTATTTGTGCTCTCTTGTTTCTTGCTCTTTATAAAGCTTCGTACATGGATATTGGCTTGTATTGAGGAATCGGAGAACAGAGTTCGAATTCCAGTCGAATCCATTACATCCACTTACGGACTAATAACCTTGAGAAAGGTATGGATCTTCTTCTACACGCAGCTATAGGTAATTAGCAGGACAGCCTGGGTTCTATAGCTTTCGATAGTAAATGGCCTGCCGCATAAAGAAAATGACAACCTACTGTGGAGAAAAATCTACCTCGTCCATCATGTATCGAAAGTTACTTGATCCCCTAAGCATGTATCACGCATGACAGATAACTGAGTTAATACTCTAAACGATTCCATCTAATTCATCGGTTACAAGATTCGAGGACACGTCGCAACGCATGTCATTTGTTACATTTTCCTTATATAATTACGGTATTCTTGAATATTAAAATTAAATCTGATCCGTTACTATTCTTTTGCCATATATATATATATATATATATATATATATATATATATATGCATTATGAAATGGAGAACGATCGACAATTATTTAAGACATTTTTATGGCATTCGTTACATTTTCCTTATATAAATCCGATCTTGCTGTATATTAGATGTAAATTTGACAATAATTTAAGATATTTTTTTACGTTGATACCTTTTTTTTGTAGATACAAATATTTAAGTAAATACTCTGTTTATAATAAACAGTATTACCAACATTCACCGGCCTAAATGTACGAGAAACTTTCATAGAAAATATGCGTCCTCCGACAGGAATCGAACCTGTATCCTATACGGAACAGTCATACAGCCTGACGTACCTTAGCTGATTGAGCCACAGAGGAGCGCTCGGTTAGCAATGTCGATTTTACAGTTTTTAAACACAATTCTCCATGATTTTCTCTCATTCATTCATATCTGCTCAATGAGTGTCCAAATGTAAACAAATGACGTGCCTTAAGCGATTGGAGAATTGTGTGTAAAACAGTAAAATCGATACACACACACACACACACACACGCACGCACGCACGCACGCACGCACACACACACACACACACACATATATATATATATATATATATATATATATATATATATATATATATGAATGAATATATTCGGCGAGACACGGGGAGTAATGGATAGCGGATCGTATTGAAAATCGAGTTCAAATTCCAGTTGAATCCATTACATTCACTTAAGTTGAGCATTCTTACTTTGGAAATGCTATGAATTCTCTTGTGCACTCACATCTCTAATAGCAGGAAAATGGCAGGACAGACCGGGTTCTATATCCTTGGATGGCAACTGGTCTACCGCAGAAAGAAATTTCAACCTACTACGGGAAAAAAATCTGCCTCGTCAGTCATATATCAAAAGAAATATGATCACCTCAGCCTGTATTACGCATGGAACATAACTGATTGACGTGTGTTAGAAATGAGTGAGAATATTTTATTTTTTTCATTTAATCTATGTTAATGGAATTCGAAAATACAGCTCAATTTGTAAACCCACTGAAACATATGTTATTATTTTATAATTATTTTAGTAGTATCTATATTTGTTATATGGGCATGTTTGCATTCTGTCCATGAGAACCGTGTTTGAATCACGCAATGGACGATTTGTTAGGACAGGTTATCGGACCTTGGATAGTGCCAGAAAACATACCACGCGTTGGTCCAAGCCTTGTTAGTGAAACTGAGTAGACGGAACCCTTGATGGCTATCGATAGCAGTGCTATCAACAGTTATTAAGGGTCACCATGGCCTTGTTCATATTAGTCTGCTGGCCTTATTTCAATTGTTGATCACAAAGGATAACACATTTTTTCCCAGAAACTGTAAATATGTTGCTGTATAAACCAATGGGACTCTGTGGGTGTTGAATAATCACAAAGGCACCTGAGCAGATAGGTGTCCTCGAATACGAGTGGCCAGTTTTATTAACCGCTGTAGTTACAGTCATCTTAGTATAAGTAATAGTAAGAGTAGTAGTAATAATAGTTTCGATTTCATATTCCGCTTCATATATTTTAAAAATGATTCCGTTCATAAGAACTTTAAGTTAACCAGCGGATGCATTATGATCCTAGCTGTACTATGAAGATGAGATGTTAGTGATACATTTGACAGAGAAAAGTTTAGAGAGAGTACCTTAATCCAAGATAATTCTCGGGTTAATACCACCTAATATCAATTTCAGATCATCGTCAATTTCGATTTAATGTCCCGATATTCTCTAGTTCCTCCTAATTTTCATAAATTCAAATATCAAAATATCAGGCAATGAATCAAAACCTTTAGCAGGCTTCTCAAAATAATAATGATTAACACGGAATATTCGAGTATCTATCTGTTCGCTGTCTGAATTCTGGGCATCATGAGATTGCAGAATTCATATTCAGGCCGATATTCAATATTCAAATTTGCCCAAACAGCATAATTGTCCATTCCATAAAATATTTAGTATCTGACAAAGCACTGAAATAATTTTTCGACGTTTTCAGATAATAGATTTAACCACCTTGTTCTGAGTCATCGTAAGAATCAGTGAAACTCCTTTTGCGTAATTCAGCTAGAAAGAGAAGACGTTAAAATCGTCTCGTGACAAACCCACTGTCTTCTCCACTAAACAATGATGATAGGAAAAATCATTCAGGCCTTTAGTAATGTGAGCAACGTTCATGTTCCGGCTTCCATCTTCAAAGTACGTTTAACAAACCTTCAAGTAAACGGTGAATAATTTGTTTTTAAAAAAGGAAAGAATTACAGAGGAAAACTGGATCAGGAGGTCACTACACGAAGAAGAATTCTAATTTAAACTTACAACTACAGAGAACGATTAGAAAAGATCAAACTCAATCCTTAAGATGTTTGTTATGTAAGAGAGGAGTTTCAGCTATGACAGTGCAAAGAGAAGTGAATAAAGACTCGCAAATAAAATACTCCGTGAAAGTCAACGATAGAATATCAGAAGGTTAGAGAGGGCTGGGATCATCTAAGATAAATTGAAAATTAATCGTGGAAATATATATATATATATATATATATATATATATATATATATATATATATATATATGAAGTTTATTTCAATCATTCATGAGCATCATTTTTATAGTGTTCAGTCATAATGAACATATTATTTTCTTTTATGATCCATTTCGTCACGATTATTTTATTAAGCTTGCAGAATAATTGTATATTCTTATTGCTCAAAGTAGAATCAAATAGTGTTATAAAAATCTCTGTGAATTCCAGTAATATGTTTTTTATAAAAGAATATTCAACGATTCAATTCTGAATGAAAGTATTGGACAATTTTCCTGTTACACGATTTGGTCAGTTTTGCTGTGATACCTTTCATAATTCCTGGAATATTGCAACTTGTTCTTAATAAGGTACTAAAAAAAAAGTAAGAGAAAAGAACAAACCATTAATTATAAGGAGACAGTATCTACTGCTTTCAGCAAGATTATCACTACCCAAAAATTCGATGTGTTAATTGTAGATGTTGAATCGAAGGACGTACCGAAATTTAAATATCTTCGAATTAGTCTGAGGTCAGAAAATGTCGCACAGAAATTCGAAGACACATTCTAATAGCTAAATATACTAGACAAATTAGTAAGAAAATTCAATAGAAACTAAGAAAATAATACTAAAATTTATGAAATATTAATCATTCTCTATAGCATCAAATATTGAAAAATCTATTCACAGATAAAGAAGAGATATTAAGCAAAATAATTACGACTCTACACAAGGTTGCTGAGAAGAATAACATTGGTTGAATATGAGGAAACGGACATTTTTAAGAAAAAAGTAAACAAAAAATAAGAAAAATATTTCGAATAATCTGAAACCCAGAACGGAACAGAAACAAGCAACTGGTTACCTGCTTAAACTTAATGAGTTAGTATATATCAATATAGGGATGTGAGAGATGAGAAAAAGACAAAACTTTGTAAGAGCAATAAAAAAAGGAAGCTGCATTTAGATATGATCTATCATGTTCGAAGTCATAGTACAGAACGAATATATTATTCCTTCTCTTTCATTGAAGATAAATCTCTACTAAGCGGGAAATGGAGATTGAGACATCTAATAACCTGAGACTGAGTCTTGTTCCTCTAACTACAAACATTCAGTCCAACACTGTGAATGGCATTCTTATTTTATTTTTGATTTTAGTATTGCAAAAAAATATATAATTAAAGAGAATATATATATATATATATATATATATATATATATATAAGTATGTATGTATGTATGTATATAAATAAAAAGAAAGAACAGCAAGATATATAATCCGGTGTTATATTATAGATATTTTTATTTTTACAAAACAGTGCTCAATGTAAATTTACAGCGCATTAATATTATAAATTATTTGATTTAAAATAGTTTTTTTTCGCTACACAGTTCTAACCATGTTTCAAAAATGGAAGCTAAACGCCACGAATTTAATTTTGTGAATAAATTAAAGACATATATATATATATATATATATATATATATATATATATATATATATATATATATATATATATATATATGGTTGCCATCCTGGCTTGAGACTTTCGGAAGTCTAGTAGCAGTGAGGAGGTGTGTTAAAACGAAAGAGTGCTGTATGCGAATAACGCATATATATATATATATATATATATATATATGTAAGCAAATATATGGATATAGATCCGACAGTATGAAGAAAAATATACAGAAAAAACAAACAAAAATCTTAATATGCAATTATGCTGTATTAATGTTAATATAAAGTCAACTATATTTGGAAATCATCTTCGAATACCTTTTCACAACATCGGCCACGTGACGACGAAGTGATCCTATCTAAACGGAACGCTGATCTTATATAAAAATTTCAGTTATCTGTTTGGATTAGTTGTGCTCTTATGTCCATCGTCTTTTCGTGTTGAATTTTTATATGTCCTAATGTTAATTATGTTTAAATGAAAATGTCCTGAAGATGATCTAAAATAGACTGAAACGTCCGACGTTGACTCTATATTAACATTAATACAGCCTAATTGCATATTAAGATTTTTGTTTGTTTTTTCTGTATATTTTTCTTCATATATATATATATATATATATATATATATATATATATATATATATATATATTGCAACTTGCAAGTATATCAAAACAAATGCTACCTGAAGAAAAATTTAAAAAGAGAAAGGACTCAAAAATATATATATATATATATATGTGTGTGTGTGTGTGTGTGTGTGTGTGTGCGCGCGCACCCGTGTGTCTGTGCTTGTGCGCGCGTGTGTGTGTGTGTGTGTGTGTGTTGGATTGTAGAAGGAGAGGTGATAAATGTGCAAGACAAGGCCGTTATATCAGAATTGAAGATGATCTGGAATGGATGATATGCCCTGTGATACCCAGAATTAACGGGGTTTAGGTACTATCTCTAAAGTGTCTCCGTAATAATTATCCTTTATGTATAATACCGAATATTACAAAGGATCAGTCTTAATGTTAGACCGAAGATTCTGAGCTATCCACTGGCGATCTGACTCTGAGCGTATAGAACCGTCTATTTAATAACTTGAAAGCGGAGTTGAAATATTAACTACTGTTACTGCTACTATTATTATTACAGCTACTAATACAACTACTGTTATAACTAATGATATAACAATATTACTAATATCTTATCCAGCGGAAGGAAAACAATTTAAATGCAATAATTTTAAACGATATATGATTTCCAGTGGAATAACAGCCGATGTCTTTGTTTTTCGCTGATTAAATGATTGCCTAATAACATACCTATTTTACATCGTTTGTCGAATAATAATTGCCAATATATTGGCGGATATATTGATGGTAATATAAGGTATTAATGGTCATTTGAACTTTTAGTTGTCTGATTCTAATATACGTTGTCACACTAGTGCCAGCTGCTACAAAAGTCTCATGTCCCATTCACAAATAGAAAGAAAAAAAAGAATAAATCATGAATCAATTTAGAGATAATCTGTTTTACTTATCCCTTAATTAAATAAAAATAAGTGTGGTAGAATAGTTGTATTTTTTCACTGGCTGAGATAATTCGTTAAACAGAGTCTAATTATACAGACGTGAATTATTTAGATGGCCTCAATCAATGACGTCGTGTTGTGTGCCAAAAGAAACAGACGCATTAGAAGAGTTACTAGAGTTTTATTGGCCCCGAATAAATAATTAAACGATTCTTTTTGTCTTCTCTTGGTGCGCTTGCAAGAGAGATAAGAGTCAGAAAAATGTAGCATTCTTTGTTCCATATGGGAATGGAAAAGATTCAACTTGTTTTTCCTTATTTTCCAGCGTTCAATTAATACGAAGATTTACAAACGCCCTCGTTATTTTATAGGTATTTCAAAAATCGGACTGAAAGCTAACACACCCATGCATCGCCCATATGTATGGCTATTTTTATAGTGATTTCATTACATTTATTTATGTAGTGATTTTTTAAAATATTTTTGTTAAATTTTATAACATACTAGCAGTATAGACCGGCGTTGCCCGGGGATTTAACACTAAGAGATAGATCAAGTATCGACCATCATAAAGACTGAAAAATAAAATTGACAAATATTATTGTTTAAGGTTGACGGACACGCATGTCTTAATTCTTTTTGTTTTGTTTTGTTTTGTTTTTTTACGAATTGGTCAAACTCAAACAATTGTTTTCAATCGTTATGAGTCTACCGATTGAATAGAATTTTATTATAAACAATTGTCTTGTAAATGGAATTTTTAAAGCATTCTGAATGTAAAAATAAAGAAAAAAGTGTGCAAGACAATAAGAAACACTACCTGCCAAAAAATAGTGAAGTTTTGTTGAAATCGTTTGAAAAATGTAGGAAATCCGATCCCATATATAAACGAACACACACACGACCTGGATTTTATAATAAATATAACTCGATATAAGTTGTCCCCCTTTTATTCCGACAACAGTGATGCCTCTTAATCGTGTTTTCAAATTGATTTCGAGCAAAAACATTTGTGTTTTTCAAATTCATGGCGCTGTCAGAACCACAGCAAGGTAATTTTACGTAGTCCTGTGAAGTTTTGTTGAAATCTGTTGAAAAATGTAGTTAATCCGATCCAATATATAAACGTACTGACACACACACACACACACACACACACACACACACACACACACACACACACACACAACCTGGGTTTTAAAATAAGTATGATTAATAATTTTTGGAATAAATAACTAATATATATATATATATATATATATATATATATATATATATATATATATATATATATATATATATATGTATGTATTGTGTGTGTGTGTGCCTGCATGGGGATATGTGCGTGCGATGTATATTACATTTTAAATTTAAGAAAAACATATATTTTTATATTACTCAATTTTAAATATCAAACTTATCCCGACATATTAAGTATTATTTGCTTTGTTATTTTAATAATAATACAACATAATACATCAATTAATATAATAATTACAAATATTAATTAGTAATACAAATACAGCATGAAATATAATTTAATGAATAATATAAATTAACAAATTTTAATATTTAATTTATAATATAATATGACGTAACAACTTCTATATAAAACTTAAAACAAAATAAAAACTAAAATAAAATTGTTTGGAAGAAAATTTAATTTCGAAGAAAAATTTCTGTGGTAAGTTTTCCAATCTTAAACTAAACAAATTCAATGTATTTTACAAAAATGGACTATGTCCGACATAAGATTTATATTAATTTCTTTGTTGTTCAATCGGTATTTCCGATGGATTCTCATATTCGAGTGGATGTTATGTTTTATAATTAAACAATATTTGTTTATCCAAGAAAATCTACCTGCATAAATATTGGACAAACACACAGACACACATACAAACATACACACGCACACAAATATATATATATATATATATATATATATATATATATATATATATATATATATATATATTGAGCGCTTTCTAATAAGTACCGCGCATATAATATATAAATAATTATACATATATATATATTTATTTATATTTATATACACTTTTCACATATATATATATATGTATGTATATATGTATGTAAGTGGGTGTGTAAATATTGCTTATCTTTTAAATATCAAATTTATGCCGACTTCGATGTTTCTTGGTAAAATTTCCACTCTTCATGGGTCTCTAGTTATAAACACTATTTCCACTTTTTTGTTTCTTTTTCATTAGTTCTGCGTCCTTTTCAATCCACATTTTTTTACTCCATTTTGTATTCGTGCGTATTCATGCATTTAATGCTCATTTACAGTTACACATTCATAAAATTTTGCTTTTCTTTACGCCTTTCATTTTTTCAGCCGTTGATTTTACTTCCAGTTTCGATTGTCGTCCTTATCTTGTCATAACTAATTTCATATACTTCTGAACCCACTTAAGCCTCAATTACCTACGTTGAAGCATTACATGTTTCAAGGGAGCAAGAACGGAAGCCATGATCCCGTGAATGCGAAATCCAGTGGTTGCCGGTACATGAGGAATCCAGCGGCAGGAAAAATGGCTTTGATTTTTTCTCTCAGTTTCCCATGACACATTCGGATAATATTATTTAAATCCGTAGCAGTCACAGATTTGTAGGTTTCACAATTGGGTCTTTTCTTTATTGGCAAAGGACCCCAGTCACCTCAAGGAGTCGTCTATCTGTGTCTACATGACGACACAACGACATGAAGAGCAGGGAATTTTACAATTTCCCTGATAATGACAATCTTTTCTTCACCTTCGAGTGCTTTTCCATGTCCGATTGTTCGCAGAGCGGAATGTGGTTCACCCACATAATGTCGAATCAGAAATAACAAAACAGAACGTTACACAGAATAAGAAAAAAAAACTAACAATGATGTTGGCATACTGTGAAAATAAGCTGGGATAAGGTTTATGAAAATCAATTGACAGAAGACCTAAAAATCCTAAATTTCATTACCATGCTATTAGCGTTGTTCGGGGTGTATGTATTTACGCGTGTGTGTGTGTGTGTGTGTGTGTGTTTGAGTATGTGTGCGAGGCACACGCCCGCGTGTGTATACACACACAAACATACACACACACACACACACACACATGTGTGTGTATCTGTGTTCAAATTTGGAAATGATTTCTTTAATTGAACGCAAACATCATGGACCCAGAATTGCTTTCAAACATGAAATTGTCTGTTGCCACTTGTAGTTGATTTCAATGCTTCAATGTCCACTATTACATATATATTTACATGCGCCTTGCCATAGATGTTGACCACTATTATACATAAATGTAACAATTTTTTAAAACTATATATATATATATATATATATGCCATATTTATAGTGCAAAAGGGTTAACATATCTGGAGAGAGCTTATGCAAATATAGTAAGTGCGGATAGATATGTCAAAACTGAATGGCTAACTTCATTTTCATGCTTGAATGCAATCTTCTGCGTCCAACTATAAAAAGATATCTTCGGGTTTCGTTGGGGAAATTTATATCTGCACATTTTAACAATATGTGTGTGTGCGTACGTGTGAGTGTCTGCGTACATCAATATATGTGTATGTAAAGCATTATATAGATATATGTATATGCATATTTGTACATACACATATATACATACACACACAATCATGTATATAAATATATATATATATATATATATATATGTGTGTGTGTGTGTGTGTGTGTGCGTGTGTGTGCATGTATGTATGTATTAAACAATATACAATATAAATTACATTAATTGCACAACTCCGAGTTTCATTTACCTCGCTTGTACATCTACCAATATTTACCCATTCATTTTTATATATATATGTGTGTGTGTGTGTGTGTGTGTGTGTGAGAGAGAGAGAGAGAGAGAGAGAGAGAGAGAGCGAGAGAGGGAGAGAGAGTGTATGTGTCCGAATACATATACAAATGTTAGATATATTTTTAAATTTAGATATTCCACTATTTACGATGTATAATTGAATAAATTTATTTCCCAACTTATACTGAAATAAGTTAATTTGATTCAATAAACATTTCCATTCAAATTTGGAAATCCCGGGAAGTAAATTATTTTGCTCGCACATCGTTACGTATATATCAACACTCTTCCATTATTCAAGAAGGAAATAACGCTTCTAAAATGAGGTAAACAATATTAAGAATAAAACTTACACCTATTTTAGAAAATTTAGTATCACCTATAAAATCTCAAAATTAAGTATGCGTTTTCGTATTCAGCAAAAACGATACTCACTCTATTCGATCAAATTATCAGTGTATGCTGCCGAAAATTCAAATGGTAATATGAGTCGTTTATTTACAAGCAAACGTTCGGCACTCATTGACCGAGCAGACATTATTGCTGTGGTTTGTAATTTATAACGTCTTTATTAATAAAAAAACTAACAGCAAAATAAAAATTGTACGCTACCTGTTTTTACTCAATACAGTATTTATAGTTGTGAAGATCAACATTTGCATATTTTCTCATCGAATTACATGTGAGACTAGATTTTGCTGCTGCCCTTTTTGAAAGCTCTCATGTGATGTGCTTTCTTTTATCTGATACATTTCTTCGTTTGGAATTCTGTAGCTCCAGACCACTAGGTTAAATGAAGCGACATCTTCACTCGCTCAAAGAAACTTTTTAACCTTTGAACCCAGTAAGCGATTGTATAAAGATTCGGCGTCATGTCTGATATCGATATGAATGTCTAGATTGAAAGAATCTATTTTCTCTTTATTAATTTGGTTATGTAGCAATTTGCTGAGTTGTGGGAAACTACCTCGAGCGCAACGGATACAATGTTACCTTTTCTAGTATGAATAACCGTATTAAATGACATATGAAAATGACGCACTAGACGGAAGTATTTACCGTAGATATCGGTTTTCCTACCTATATTTAAAGAAATTGGTCTTTCTACTCCGGGTCAGAATGCTCTATACATTCCATTTACACGTGTTCAGTTACCGAATGCTATACTTCTACATTCGATCCCTTAACAGGATCGCAATGACATAACCCTGTGCCTGAGGCTTATGACACATTTTGTATCCTATGAAGACTGTCTGATAGATTTGTCAGTGTTTTCTCTTGACTTTAGCCTATGTGTACCTGTGTAAACACCTAAGAGATCCCTACCATGTGTTAACACCTGTCATCGTACTTGAGCATTCTAATTACAAAAAATTTTTTTTTTTTTTTAAATTAGTTGAACAGAATAATCTTCTGCATAGAAAAGCATAAATATCACGATGACAAACTTTAAAATCTGTCCTAATTCATTAATGTACAGAAAAATAAAATAAATGTATCAGTTCAACAAAAGATGAAGCTTTCCAGGATTTACTATTCCAAAATAGCGTTATGTCTGCCAACAGACGTCAAAGATAAATAAACAGTACATTCTCATAATCAAATGAATTGACAATCCCAGCAAGTTGTGACTATGAAATAACCCATAAAATACACGAATATATGCGAAAACGAAATCCAAATGAACATCTAAATAGTGAAGGCTGCCTTTCAAAAGCTAAGGACAGCATTAAAAAAGACGGTATTTTCATTAGAAATTAAGAGAAAATTACTGAATTGTTATTTAATAATTTCATAACATCATAATATATGTCAATGAACCTTGAACAATATCCTCACATATAGAATAATACTCACAATACTATAGACAGATCTTGTTAGTAATGAGAAAGGTAAGGGAAAATTTTAAAACAATATATACACTTATAATTAAAATAATTAACGGCTAATAAAAATAAGATGGCTTTGCGAATTTGATACTCAGAATATGCTGAAGGCAATTTAAAAAGAGGCTTGTGTATTTAGTTGTCAGAACAGGATGTAGGAACTTTTTGCTAAGAAAATTCTCTTGAAATATAAGAAAATTTACGATTATGAAACATGAAATGGCATTGGAATCGCGAAAGATGCCTAGCACATGTTAAACAATGTATCACGAATCATTTCGTAAGGAACAAAGAAAAGTTTGCTCTATTATTAAATGTCGATTTTCCATTATCACTGTGAATGCGGGACAATTTCCACACAGCTGAGGAAAATACTTGAGACAACTTAAATATCATTCTGTAAAAGAAGGCTGGGAATATTATGAAGTGAACATATGAACAACAAGAAGCTGTAATAAAAAAAACAAAAACAGAATTAAAAAGAGATAAAATAAATTTGCTATGCACATAATGAGAAAAAATAATTTTGTTTAAATGGATGACAGGTCAGGATGTAGGAAATATACCAAAGTACATAAAAAATGTTAAGAGTTTCAAATGACAGGACGTTGTAGAGACTCATGAACGCACATGTCCTAGAAGAAGAAACATTCTGTCTATACTTCTGAATTGACCTTCTGACCTGTCTGAAACTAACTGTTCCCTACCTTCGGGAAAGGTATTTTCCCACAGAAAATACGCTACTTAAACATATGTGGGAACTGTAGATTTATGTCCAATGTAAAATAATAATCTAGCAGACTATTATTTTTTTAAAGAATTGTATTTACTCTAACTTCATAATCTTGTCCTTTCGGTGTCAGCTGGTAGACAAAATAGGGACCTCAATTTTGATTGGCTGAGCCGAACGTGGGAATGTTAAAGTGATAGAAAGTTATTTCGTGGAGTTAGACCTTACGCGTCGAAGAATATTAATTTCGTGTGGAGAAACTTGCTCCCCATTGGGGCTGATAGAGCGATATCACTGGATAGGTTAAAAATGTTTACGTCGACGTGTATAGTAAAATAGAATAATTTTAAACATCCAATTTGCTGAAGATTTCATTTATTGCCGAACAAAGAAAAACAACTATCGTTCAACCGGTCGGAAGATGGCGCAAAGAAGAAGGCAACATATGAGTTAATCAAGACGGTCGTTCCAAGATTAACCACTGAGGGCGAAGGGGCTATGAAGATTTTCAACGGAGGACTCCAATAAAGAAAAACAAAAGAATAAGAAAAAAAGTAGTCTAGAGTTATTGGAGAGTCTGTAAGTACGATGATATTACTTTGTTCAACTGCCACAGACACGCACACATCTTCAACAAACCAAAATAGGAAATAATAATGAAAAAGGAACTCTAGGAAAAAGGGTAGAGATGAAATGATTTTGATGAACAGAAGATTTGTTGGAAATAAAAGACGAATAGCAAAAAAACAAGACACGGCCCAGATCGAACAATAGACTGATTTTGATGTTTTATCTCGTTGCTTTTGACAAAAGGTGGAGTAGAGTAAAAAAATATATATTCTTGATTTTTCTTTGATTGATACGTTTAAATGTCTTTTCTAAGATCATGTTTGGCATGATTTCATGTTGTATATGCTGCATTTTGTAGAATAAATCCGGGCACGAACGTTTTGCAGTTACGATTTTCTTCTTTTTTTTTTTTTTTTTTGAAGATATAAAATTATGTGATTGGATACTGGGAAGCCTGAATTTGCGTACAATAACGCAATGGAATTTATTTTAAAAACAAAAAGACTGACTTCAATGTGGACTCTTAATGAGTTTTGGCTATGGTTTTAAGTGTATTCAGTTACTTTAAGTTTAGAATTATTTGGTTAATTGTTATTAAGTGGCAAATATTTCTTCATTTTTGAACAGTGGGAATTTTTTTTTTTTTCATTTTAAGAGGCATGTGTGTCCTTCTGCTTTAATTGGTTGGTTAATTCAGATATTAACTGGTGAATTTTGAGAATTAATTTTTGTGGAAAAAGTAAGTAGCTAATTGTTGGGCGAATAATTAGATTCGACTAGCATGTTTTCTGATCCCTGAATGTGTTTGTGTCTCTGACCTGAGATGGAAATGATCACACCTAGCTATATAGTTGGGTATCCGATTGTTTAGGTGTAGTAGAATTGTGGCCTGTGCGACATGAAATATTTATATCGAATAAATATACCCTAAGATACACCCGGGGCCAAGTTTTGGTCATCCGATGACCTAGTGGAATTGATCATGTGGCTAAGGAAGAAATCCTTGTAACCAGGGTAGAGCCAGAGATGCTGAGCGGGTGTGATTGTTTCCCGATGAGGACAGTCAAGGCAGGGGGAGATGGATACGGTACGAGTTGAGCAATAACTGTAATTATATGAAATGAATGGTGGTAAATAATTGTAAAGAACTGTTCACGTTAGCCTGGTAAAATGCATGTAAAAAGCTATTAATTGGTTGTTTGAATAAATATGGTGATAATGAGACGTGTGCTGTGTCACAATGAGTAAGAGAAGAGTGTAGATGATAGCATATTTAACGTGTAAAAATAAGGTGGAAGGACGTGGTCCAATGAGGAAATCGTTTACTGCTATGGCGTGGTGCATGTACTCTGTGTTGTTTGGAACAGTGTATTTGTTTTTTTTCAATAGATTGTATGTAAATGTCGTGTAGTCTCAAGTAAAGAGGCAATAAATTTTATTCTCCCCGGGAATATTGGATTGCAGAAGTGGTAGATGCTGACGTTGGTGGAGATGATAATGTAGAGTTCAAAGTTCACTGTTAGAGGGACTTGAATCCAGACTGGCGCCTGAAGCGTTGACCTTGGGTCAAAGAAGCTAGTGACCAACAATGGACAAAGGATTGTCCGTTATTCTGTTTTTTTTGTTTGTTTGTTTGTTTTGTTTTATTTAAAAAAAAAAGGTTTGTGGAGCGTGAAAACTGCTCAGGATTTTGTTGTTCATGCTCATTCATTTTCAAGAATTTTTTTGCATACTGAAGTGGTAATGTGACGGAGACCCAATAAAAATGTAAGGAGAGCACCCTGCATACATGAAATTACAGAGCGTAGTTCAGAGTAAATATTTCAAATAAAATTCATAAAGAAATCTTTTTGATGGCTGATTAAGGACTGTTAAATATAATGACGTTGAAATAAAAATTGTAAATTAATTTACTTCTTAGTTAGGTAAGGAATGACAAACTATCAGACAATTATTTTTTAAAGGATAGTATTTCGTCTGACTTCATCATTTTGAGAATTGACGTTAACTAGTAGACAAAATAGTGATCTCGATTTTGATTGGCTGAGACAAACGTGGTTATGATAGAGAGATAGAAAATAATTTCGGGGAGTTATTTTGACGCGTCGAACAATGTAGACGTGTTTATTTCGTGTGTGGAAAATTGCACCCCAGTAACGCTGATAGAGCAACCCCACTGCCTAGTTTAAAAATGTACATGTCAACGTGTTTAATAAAATAGATAAGTTTAAAAGTCCCTTTTGTTGAAGTTTGCATTTATTACCGAACTAAGAAAACAACTAGCTGGAATATGGCAGAAAGAAGAATGCAACATATTTCTGAATCAAGACCTTAGCCCCAAGAAACCCAACTAGGAGAAACGGGCAATGCAATACCTGATCATGTAAATTAAAACCTTTCCAATGGTCTTTGAACAACTCATGGTATTTTCCCTATTAAGAGTGTGAGAGTCGGGCCTACACAAAGTAGGCATCTCCCCAATTATTTTTGGCACGTCAATGTATATGGCAGAATCCAGAATCATAGAGCTATTGTATAATTGAACTGGAGAGAATCAGTGTTAAATCTATGTTTCAAAAGACATTTTTGTTAGGTAGTTAGTATGTCAAGAATGCATGGCTAACGTCCATTCAAAGTCAATCCTATCTGGCGAATAGCCTCTTTCGTACCGAGATGTGTAAATACACATAAATAGACAATATATTTTCAGCTTCTGTAGAGTCATTCACCATTGGAAGCAGAACATTCCAGTCGACATGTCGACGTGTAAATGCAGGAAGTATCAAGCAGCTTCCATTGCTGAAAGCCACAATGTTTAGAACAGTAAATCTAAACAAATTCTTAAGGATAGGTGTACTGCCTGCTACCGAAAAAAACATATGTATCGGCCAATCAAAACAAATTTATAGATATAGAATTCCTTCCGAAATCATAGTTTGCAAAGTTACGAGAGAATATATTCTTTCTATACACATCGCTTCTATGTTGAACTATTCTAAACAAAGCATATATATATATATATATATATATCGCGTCATAATAATCGTACTGAAATATTGAAGAAATAAATAAATTATAAATAAGTAGAAAATAATTAAATCTTTAACATTGTTAATTACAAATTTTGTTAATCAACTGATTTGACGTGAAATAAATTTGCGAATTAATAATATATATATATATATATATATATATATATATATATATATATATATATATATAGTGTGTGTGTGTATTTAGGCAGCATTTTTTCATTCATACATGTCTCATTAAGTAATATAGAAAGTGTTGTCTTTTTATTTTATGTAAATTATATTCATAACGTCTGCTGAGCTTAATGGCATTATCATTAAACGAAGAAAGAAAATAAAAAATATTGATACACATATATGCTATAAACAAATAGATTCTGTTACCAATTATAGACATTTAAGAATATTTGTGGAGATTTCATAGTTTATTTTGTTAAGGTTAGGTTTCAGCTGTTTTATGTATATAGATTAAAGAATTTTTAGTTCTTGTTTATTGTTTTCATGTGTAAGTATAATTGTGTTTTCAACAAGAACAATTATACCAACGGCTCCCATAC
The DNA here is from genome assembly GCA_903632075.3 of Acanthosepion pharaonis. Classification (NCBI taxonomy): domain Eukaryota; kingdom Metazoa; phylum Mollusca; class Cephalopoda; order Sepiida; family Sepiidae; genus Acanthosepion; species Acanthosepion pharaonis. The sequence continues at coordinate 391,594 of CAHIKZ030000278.1, forward strand.
GTAATAATTCTCGAATTCACTCTCGCGTGGTCATGTGTGATGTAATGACCTGTGGTGCGATTTTCACTTCCAGCGTTTTATATGCACGTGTTTATCGTTGCTTGGAGATCATCCATGTAAACAGAATCAGACTATCTTCACATTCCTGCCTGTGTATTGCTTAATATATTGTACAGTAATTGTCATCTTTGATAATGGCTTATGTAAGCCGAAAGCTTAGATTTGATTAAAACATATGTATCAAGAAAATTTACATAAAAACTTGTCTATATTATTTAATGAAACATGTATCAATATATATATATATATATATATATATATATATATATATTCCAAGACGACATTATTCGTACCACGATCATTTTGAATACTTTTATTTCTTTCTCGGTGTCTAATAACCGTATGGATGGGAATATTTTTGTATATCGATATGCACTAAAAAGGAATTAAACAAACAATTTTCCGAACAATATGCTAAATACAACAAATTTGATAGGTGAATTATGCAAAACAGGAAAAGATAAAATTATTCGTACAGAGGAAATATCGCTTTAAATTCTTTACTAGGTGTAAGTGTAAGTAATACACATAATTATTTTTTCGGTGAAACCTTCTAGACTATTCATCAGAATCTTCATGATAATTCCAGCGAAGGACACGACGTGGTTTATAAAGTGTCAACATTGTTATTCTTTCCTGAACGACACAATGTGAATACAAGGGAGCGTAACAGATAATTATTAACTTTCACAAATCGGGAAGTAGTTACAGCTATTTCAAGCCGGTTAGCTTTCCACAGACCTACGGTACAGTCCGTTATAAAGAGGTTTAAACAGTTTGGCAAGACAGAGAATTTGCCTGGGCTTAGGAAAAAAACAAACAAATGGTCACTGAAAAGTGCACGAAAATTCCGTCGCAATGTTAATATATACACAAGAGTTGATTTTAAGACATCATCAATTGTTTGGATACGATGGATATCAGCATATATAGTCGCACAATAAAACGTTGTTTAAAAAGAAACAGTGTATGGAAACCTACCACGACAAACCCCACTTCACAAAACAACAAATTGTTGCTCTATCTAATTTGGCCAAAACGTTCTTGTATAAAGAAAATTCCTTTTGGAGAAAAGTACTATGATGAAATAAAAATTGAGTTTTTGGATATAATGATGTATAGAATATTTAGCGCTAGAATGGTGAGGCCAAAAAACAATGTTGCTTCATTAAAACATTGAGGCGGTTCGATGATGTTTTGGAGTGTTTCTAGTTCAAGGGTCATTAGACAGATAATTGCGATAATAGAAATAAATGCACCTGCAGACTATAGCATAATTTTGGATGAAAATGGTCAAATATCATAGAAAAATTTTCATCAAGATTCGTGATTTATTTTCCAGCAAGATAATGATACCAAGCATAACACTTTTATCTACTGCGCCATGAAACCTTGACATATTAGCGCATGCGCTTGTGGGACATATAAACCAAGCTCTCATTATTACCAGATCTCATATTACAATTTTTTTGTTATTGTATTTTCTCTAGCATTCCGTTAAATTATTGTATTCATTTCTATGTTTGGGTGGCGCAGGTAGATTTTTGCGGACTAGCATTGATTACTTACGTTTTCGTACTTTCCAGCGATGTTCGAAATTCCAAATATCTGAAGAAGGCCGGAGAATGCAACGGCGAAACATCGTGAATAAGTCAACGTAGATGAGGAGATCACTCAGAACAATATAAATAGTGTAATTAATTAAAATATCTCAGAGATATAGACAGAAACATTCAAGCATTTTTTGTTCTTAATTTACAGTTGAATAGTCATTGATATTTGTAAGCACAAAATCATACAAGGTATTGAAAACAGCAGCAAAGCGCTTGTAAATCTACGTTGATAAACTTTCTAACAGATTATTAATGGCATTGGTTAAAAGCTTTCTCACAAAGAAACGTTCTGCACACATCAAAGATCAACTATTATTAAAGCCGGTTGAAATTTTTAATATACTTATCTTCATGGTGTATGGATGCTTCTGATAATTAAGAACTTGGATTTATTTGAAGAAGGTGTAAAAGTGAATAAACGGTAATTATCGACACGTATTGGAAATGCATGTAAATGCCATGTGGAAGCTGCTTCACTGATGAAGAAATTGTGAAAAGATATTGCCGTTGTAATTCTGTTAAATCAATATATTCTCCAACAAGCTCTAATATTAATCCTGTACATTCTGCGATAGGACCCATATGGAATATCGCATTTTCATACGAATGGACATAGTAAATAGAAAGTATAATAGATTTTGACAAATATATTAGTTGCGGCGTAATAAAAATATCCATGCTTAAGATTAAAAAAAATAGCCATTATTTTAACATGAATTGAATTAATTATTTCTGATAATATTTTTTTAACATTTCGCATAAGACTTACTAACATACTTTTGTTTTTATGCTTTACAGATTGATTAAAAAAAAAACTAATCGAAACTAACGTGATTATTTTTTGCGGTGAAAATGGATGCTATGAAGAATGGGGGAACAATGAGAAAACATTTGAATATTTGCAGAACATCAGTTTTTAATGTGTAGAAAAAATTCATTAATAGAAAACAACTTCACCGTGACCAATTTCAGGAATAAATATGTTTTTGTTCGTACAAGGAAATTCATTGGTTCCGTCAAGAAGAGGGTGAAAAGAAATCCACGAAAAATCATGATGACGATGACAAGGAGACGAATATTACGGAGGGATTACCCACGAGGATAGCGGAGGTGATTTCGGGCTAAAGCCATCCTTGATTTAGCGATGGTAACTGCTCTCATGCATAGAAAATATTGAAGGAGATACTATGTCCTACAGGTAATATCTGCGTCTGGTCGGACGTGAAATCCTTTATTCGATGTGAGGTAGTTGTCAAATAATAACGATCGGCTTTACTATACTTCCTAAAGAAACGTTCACGAAGGTATCAGAACATATTTAAATCGACAGAAAGCAACGAATTCCATGGTTGCTTCAGATATTTCAGAAATTGGATTTATTTGAATAAGGCGTAAAAGTGAATAGACGGTAATTATCGAGACGTATTGAAGATGTATGTAAGGCCATCTGGAAGCTGCCTCATTGATGAAGAAATTGAGAAAAGATATTGCCGTTGTAATTCTGTTAAATCAATATATCCTCCAACAAGCGCTAATATTAATCCTATACATTCTGCGATTTCACCAATATGAAAGGTTCCATTTTCATGTATTACATACTCAAGTTTTTCACAACTAAAAAACATCCTGATACAATTTGAGCAGAGCGGAGTTGAAAAATCCATGGGCTTATGTTGAGAATAGATTAAGGGTTATGTTGAAAGCAATGGTTAGCCATTTCGAATAGTAAATCTT